>LUCG01111013.1:0-10488 GCA_001633085.1 Carthamus tinctorius
TTTACATTTGAACTTTCCTCTATATATATATATATATATATAGGGTCAGGTTCAAATGTGAACACAATTTTGATTGTGAATGTGAGGACGAATCTCAGCGACACATCTTCGATTACGGTGGACGCGATCACGAAGGATTGACGCGGTTCATGGAGAGTGGAGATTATTAAAGGAGGGGACCCGGTCAAAACCGTCTTTATTGACCGGATGAGTAGCTGAGATTCGTCCTCATATTCACAACAAAAATTAAGTTCACATTTGAAATTTCCTCTCTCTATATATATATATTCATAGTATCTTGACTATGACTATTTCTGTTTTCAATCTTTTATTTGATTAATGGATTTTAAATTCGTTTATTTTATATAGTTTTCATTATGTCGGTAAACAGATCTAGATTTGGCTAGATATAAATTAAGATAATTAGTGAAGAGACAAATACAAGATATAAAAAGAAACAATATCTAAGGAGACACAAAATTAAATGATGGCTTATCAATGGCATGGGTAAATTATTTATATAAGATATACGTCTTCACAAAATTCTTAAACATCATATGCTCCTTTCTAAGTCAACACATGTAAAGGCCGTAATTCAAACAGTCCTACACCAATCACAAAAAATAACTAATGATTAAACTCATAAACCAACATCATATATTTAAAGGCCAAACCGGCTAACTAGTGATCCAAACACAAGCTCAATTGTAAATCTCAAAGTTTAAGGATAGCATTCCCTATATTCGTCGCGGAATAATACCAATACAACTGAGAATTATTGGAAAAGAAATACTAAGTGCTAGAAGGTAAGATCTTCTGACTACTCCCTCGCTTTCCCTTTTTCCTTAGTGCTTCCCCCATTAGCGTACCTTCCTGAAATGGATTTTAGGTTTTTTAAAAAGAAAGGGTTAGACCGATGGTCTAGTGAATTCCCCAAGAAAACGTTAGTATAAAAACAAAACTGTCAACTTCACAAGTAATAGCAGCAATTTAACCAGACACGAGCTTTATGACCTTCATTTCATTACTTGATGAGTCAATCGTACGTGGTAGGAACTTCCATCGCTCCCCCTTAGCGATATTCATTACCCCGCCCCAAGAAGGAGCACAATACCCCGCTCCAAGAGGAGCACCTCTAGACCATAAAATAGATTCATGGCCTAGACATACACATTTCCTTCCCCTAAGGTCAATAACCTCGAGGTACTCTACCACGACGACGTACTCATAACCATTATTAGAAAAAAAAAATATCATTCCATTTCACAAATAAATCATAACTCAATTGGTTCCACACTTTTGTAAACATTTCAGAAGTAGTAGTAAATTCAAGTGTGGCAACGATTCCCCATAAAAAGGTTTGAGGGTAGGGAACTCACCTGGTGCTCGACGACCCAATTAACTCTCAAAATCGCTAAATTAAATCACACCGAAACCTGAATTGAACGATCATTTAAGAGATGTTAAAACCCCTCTAAAACCCCTTATTATTTTCCCTAATAAAGCCTTTAGATGAACCTCTAAGCTAGGCTTCGAATCCGGCGCGAAATGGTAGAAAAACGGAAAATCTCAAAGTGGAAGCAGTGTAAAATGCGGGTTACCCCGCGGGTATACCCGCGCCTAACCCGCGGTGTCTACTGATTCCTCCCCTGCGCGACTTATTTCAGATTTTCCCCATTTTTCCTCAATTCCATGGTTCACCAAGGTTTTTAATCATCAATTCAGGTCCATAAATGCTAGGATTAAAACCTAACGAAATCCCAACCAATTATTCAACAACTAATGGTTAAATTCCCATAGATTTCCAATATTACAACACCAAAACTATGTATAATGCTTAAAAACTTGCAAATGTGTTTTTACCCCAAATTCTATCATTGATTACTTAATCCCCAATTCTAGGAAAGGAAAATTACTATCAATATGATCAAGAGATTAGATGACAACAATCTAAATGATCCTCCATTAATTACTAGGTGTGTAAGCCTAATAATCATGGGGCAATTGCAATCCATCCATGGAAGAGGATGACTCTAATTTTCCCTGGAAACACATGAGGAAGAAGAGGATTAGAATCATACCTCAAGGTCCTTGACCCTTTTGATTTCCCAAATTAGCAGATTCGCAAGCTCTATCTCCTTAACTTCTTCTTCTTCCCGTATTTCTCCTCAACTCCTACAACACCATCAACCTTCATTCTCTTTTGCTATTGAAAGAGCCCTAACTCACTAGTTGGGTGTTTTACTTACACTAATGCCCCCTGAAATATCAAACTTACTTATTAGGCCACTAAACTTTTTAAAACATCAAATGAACTAGGAGTTGGGATGTTACAATTCAATAGTTGCTAGTCATTTTTAACATGATAATTTTTATGTCATAAAGTTTATTAAGTTCTAATTAAAAAAATGTATTTGTTTAATAATTAAAAATTTGAAGCACAACTTGATTGATCCTTATGGGGACAAAATTATAAAGTGTCACTTTCTTTTTCTTTGATGAATCCTTATAGTTATCTATTAATAGTTTAGTTAAAAGCTAAATACAGTAGTAAAAGTCTTTAACAAGGAAATAAAAAATGTTCATGTTTTGTAACAGCCCAAAAATCCCGTAACAGATATATAATAAAAATCCCAGTGATCTAACGCAGCGGAAATTTAATACAAATCTAAACGCTTGGCTGAAAGCCAGTTACATAAGTTCAAAGCAAACTATAATGTGTTGCTAGTGGAACAACCCTCCACAGCTGAGATTTTAAATTTGGAAATGACCACTAGACACTAAACACCAACCTTTCGGCTCTAACTCTGGACCTTCTCTTTACCTTTAGTGATCCCACCTCTACGCGTCTCCCCTGAAAATGTTTAGAAGCTTTTGAAAACGAGGGTTAGACCGTAAGGTCTAGTTAATTCCCTCAAACAGTTTTAAACATACCGGCCCGCTGGCCCAAACACAAGTAAACCACCGGTAGTGCATTGTGGACTTAGTCACTAGAACGGGTCACACAGAATACATCCATGCCCCAAATGCCCTTCAGGGTCACCCAAAACAAATTCAGGCCCCAGGCTATCGCCCTTCAGGGTCACACGTTAGAAACGTGCCCCAGGCTACAATCATACTCCCAAGGAACGTGCACCGAACCTTGGTACCCTAAGTCCACTACGCATCCACCATCATAATTCATATTATCAATATAAGCATGCTTATAACATTCATCAGATAAAATAGTTTATCGAATACGGTAAATAATTCATAACATTTCAGCAAAACATTCTTTGGTTTTCGCGAAAGATTTGGCAAGGGAANTCTAGCTCTGATATATCACTACAAAAAACCCCGTCTAACTGATCAGCTACCGATCTAGAATATCATAAATAAATCTTAGGAAAAGCTAAATTCTTACAACATATGACCCCCTAGGCAGACTTACTCCAACCCGGATTACTCCGAAGTCCGACTCAGATTCTGCTCCGAGTCCGACTCGGATTCTTAAGAAAGTCCGATACCAAAGTTCCTCAAAGTCCGATACGGACTTTACAAAGTCCGATACGGATTCCCACTAACCCGATTCGGCTTTTGCCAAAATCCGATATAGGAGCCCAAAGTCCGATAAGGTAACCCTGCCAAAGTCCGATTCAGACTTTGGTAAAGTCCGATATTTGAGTGAGCAAAGTCCGATACGGACTTTTGGAGAAAAAGTCCGATACGGACTTCCAGCTAAATCCGATTCGAGATTTTCCAAGAGTTCGAGGAGATCGAACCCTGGTACCCTAAAATCTTCCAAAAATGACTTAAATCACATGGTTTTGCGCCTAAAACTCAATAGAATTTACCCTAATAATCCTTTAATCAATTTCAAACAAAAGATTGGAATCTTACCAGACAGAATGCGATGAAGATGACGATGGTATCTGCTGCTGCTGCTCAATTCTCACACACACATGCGTACACAGAAAGTTTGCCCTAAATGGCAAATTCCCTAATTGCAGCATTTATATACTATGGGCTTGGGCTTAACCCTTTTCCCTTAAATAGCAAAATCCCAATATCCTTTTATAACTTTCAAATTTAGCCACTAATTTTCAAAATTTAGCAATTGGGTCCCAACCTCTCATCAAATTAAGGTACCAATATAATTTAGATCACGGTCATTACATGTTGTCCCATATAGGACTAGGATGCAAACCAAATTATTATCGAATATAGATCACACAACTAGAAAATATCGCTCATTACTCATCACAAGCCACTTAGTCTAATAGTTAGTTAATAATGGTTATAGATTATCAGGGATTTCATAGTTTATGTGGATGTAGCTACATACTTAATAATCAAGTAAATCAAAAACTTGTCTCTTTTCTTCTACCTGTAAGGTGTATTCTTTGAAAAAGTATTCTCCAAACAGGCATCTTCTCAGAGGCCAAAGTCGCCTCTCAACTAGCGGGAAGCATGATCTTTGTGGTTTTTTAAACTAGTCGACTTTCTGGCAAGGTTTAGTCCCGTTAAACCCGCCTTAGACACTGTTAGATGCATAGCTTCAAATAAGACAATTTCTGCCACAACATAACTCGCTGGCCAAGTCATGTTTTCAAGCAGTTTTCTTTGACCGTGAGTAAATTAATTGTAATCTCATCATTAAATGTAGATTTAGAGGAGGAGTCAGGTCGATTTCAGGGCAGAAAACCCAAAGGTGAAATCAGACAAGGGAACACGCTTTCAAGAGTATTGGAGTCGATTTCAAATTTATCAACTTAGGGTCTTCATCATTTACTGTTTTCTACCATTCGTAAGTTCAATTTTGTTCTGAAATAGGAGTGTAATCAAGCTACTAAATTTCTATTTCTAGTGATGAGATTAGAATTAGTTTACTTTGAATCATGTTCAGACTTGATTTATGTTAAATATCGAATGCACTTCATTTATTCAATCCTTGTCTAAAACATGTTCTTCATTTTGCTTTTCGTCTTTGAGAAGGACTCCTAGAATTCTATAACCCACATTCAAGTAGTTGTGATTAGGAATCCACAATTGTTCTTAATTTCAATTTAGTAGAAATTAATCATTAATAGACCAATAAATCAACTAATTTGCATTATAGGATTGTGTAATCTAACTTACATGGTTGGATTTTCGGTCATTAGTTAAGATTGGTGTTTGTCTAATTTTTAATGCAATTGGTAGGTTAAGGGGGTATTTAGGATTGCTTATTTAAAATAACTTATGCTTATCGCTTATTTGCTTATTGTGGGTTGGAAAAGTTAAAACCTTTTAACTTCTTTTAAAACTGGTTATTTGCTGGTTGGTGTCATGATAAGCATTTTATCCAAACTTCAAAATTGCTTATTTAGTGTTTCAACCCTCAATAAGCAAATAAACAGTTTTAATAATCAATTCCAAATACTCCCTAAATCCTATATTCTTGACTAGACTTATCTCAATCAATTAGGAATGAGTCGCCTTCATCTCTTCATGCTAGTTTAATTTTTAGAACATACAAGTGTCTGGCATGTTTCAAAACTCATGGCCATCAATTGAGAAAATGTTTTTATTTAAAGTCAATAATAGTATGATTCATAATTCTATAAAGAACTTATATTGTTTATAATCTTAAATGATATAAAAATTTAGACTATTTATAAATTATCCAACTCTACCCCCTTCTATTTGATGTTTTCAGCATGCTTGCATATTATGCACCTTGAAGTTTATGTTTGACACCAACTCTCTGAGGACACAACCCAACTTACTATTATCTTTAATTACTTACACAATAATAAAAAATAATAATTAATCTTATTATTTATCATACTCAACAACCATTGATAATATTAGCTCTCTTGTTAAAGATCCTTGTAAGTAGACATACACGTGGACGATTTAAAAACCAAACCGGTTTTTTAAAAACCGGTTAAAAAAATCGGTTCAGTCTTAAATCAGTTTTTGGTTTGAAAATAAACTTATCTTAAACCGATTCGGTTTAAATAAAGATCGTTTTTTTTTAAAAACCGGTTTAAAAAAACCTGTTTTTTAAGACTTGGGTTGGGTTGGATTGGGTTTGGGTTTGGATTTGGGTATTTAGGCTAGTTGTTTTTGTTTAGTTAACTAGTGTTTTATAATGATATAAATATATTATATATTTAAACATATAATATAATTTATAATTATATAAATACATATAATTTGTTTATAAGTATACAATATAAATTATATATACAATATATTTATATAAATACATATAAACCTGTTTTTTTTAACCGATTAAAAACCTGTTTTTTAAACCAATTTAAATCGGTTTTTGAACTGGGAAAAAACGGTATCAATAAGGAAAATCGATTTTTAAATCGGTTTTTATCAAACCGGACTGGTTCAAATCTAAACCTGTTTTTGAAAAATCGATTCCAATTTTTTTTCCTCGGTTTTTCAGTTAATCAATTTTTTATACACCTTTACTTGTAAGTAAAAAATTAAAGTTTTACCAAACGCGAACTTGTATGAATTTTCATACCAAAAATACATTGGGCTCTCTCTTATCCCATTTCTAATAATTCAGCCCATGATATGTATATTTCTTATTCTTAGCCACATTTTAACACTTAAAAAATAAAATTACTAATTCAAGGTAAGAAAAAAAGTAATTAAAACAAGAAAGTATATACTTTCTGAGGAAGAAATGATTTTCCTATGGGCTTGTTAAAGTTTGCGGTTTTTGTTTATGTAGTTTAGACTTTAGAAATCGTTGTTTTAATTTCTATGATTTGTAATTAATTGCTACTTTCATTATTTTAATTTACAGTTTATTATTGTTTGGGTTTCCATGGTTTACTATTTTTATTTTATATTTTACTTTTTTAAGAGTATAAATTGATCCACGAACAAAAATAAGAAAAAATCACAAACCAAATGAAAAACACAATTTTTTATTCAGGGTGAAAATCATAATTTACACTAAGTGGGAAAATTAAGAGGTTTGTAGACTTATGACCCTTTATTTTATTTTTAAGAAAAGACCTGAAAACATTCTATCGTCCTTTGAAATTTTAAGAGGTGTCCCATCTACCTCTTATCTTTTAGATGTAAATTTAGACTTCAGATTTCAGACCTCTTAAAAAACAAACGACACGCAAAACTAAATTATGGGCACATTTTCTGTGTCTCTTTTGCCATTTTGTTGTAAATATGCCAATATGGTTAGGCTATGCGTACAACTATCACTTTTTGGGCTCAACCCAATACTCCACAGCAGCATCATATCAGTTTTTCACTATCTCAGTCTCAAAACTTTCATATCGCATACCACTATCAAAATCGGGCTCAACGCAATTCATACCCTTTATATATATATATATATTTTTATTAATTATATATATAGAAGAGAGAGAAAGAGAAAAGGAGAGAAGAGAGAGAAAACCGAGCTCAGGCTCCTGAGCTCGGGTTGAAGCCCACATGCCGAGCCCGAAAAGGGCGTAGCAACATCGGGCTCTGCCCGATTCAACCACCCGAAGCCCGCCGCATGTCCCGATCAAGTGCTACGCATGGCCTTTGTTTGTTTTTGAAACTTACCTCTTAAAACCTCTTAAGTCTGAAAATTAAGAGGTTTACAGACTTATGACCCTTTGTTTTATTTTTAAGAAAAGACCTGAAAAACCTTCTCGTCCTTTGAAATTTTAAGAGGTGTTCCATCCACCTCTCTTTTTTGAGATGTGAATTTAGACTTCAGACCTCTTAAAAAACAAACAAAGCGTAAATCTAAATTATGGGCACATTTTTTTTTGACTCTTTTGCCATTTTGTTGTAAATATGCCAATATGGCTATATGGTAGCAATTTGAAGTTTTGTCGACATTTTTAAAGTTGAGGCGATCAATTTGACATACTTTCACAAACTTGGGTGGAATACTTTGCATACTATTTGTTTGTATCATTGTATGTGAAATCCATTTACATAGTTAAAATAAATTTCTTAACTGGTGTATTAGTTATTTATCTTCTACTTTTACATAGATGTTACTATGTCTATAATATAACTAAAAAACATAAAAAGCGAATCTAGTAAGTTTTTCTTGATTTTTTTTAATATTTGGGTCCGTATTTTTTTTAGAGGAAAATTGACCAAACTTGTTTTAAATGATTAGGTGTCCTATAAAATTGTATACTTTGAGAATATAAGTCAATTTCCCATTTTGTACTTATTAATATTGTATTTCTTTAACTTCAAAGAAAATGTATTGTATTTCAAGTCAACGGTTGGTAAGCTCTCACACTTGTAAAAGTTAAGAGTAAATTACAAAAAAATGATCCCTATGATTTTAATACAACTCTTGTTTTTAGCACTCTGCTTTTCACAATTATATTATACCCTATGGTTTCCATTTTATTGCGAATTTTGGTTGGTTTTAATGAACTTTAGTGTGATACTTCAATTACCACCAAGTGTTAGTCACATGATACCCTAATTCTTCAACCTAGTCGAGATACATTTGAGTATTTCCCATTCAATTACAATAGGAAACTATAAGATCATATACGTTGTTTTATTGTCATTTATTGTCTCATTTAACGTGTTATGGACTTGAAAGAAAAGAAACCGAAACTTTTACAATATAATATTATGCAATATTGGTACTAAAAAGATCTTATTAAATAACAAAACCGGTATGCTTATTGTGCAAGTGAGAAATTAATCAATCTACATAACTATAGAAAGATTATAAAGGCAAATGAGCGCTCATTGTTTTAATGTCTTGGATCAAACGATCCAAATTACCATAGGAAGACCCACCTTTGCTCACACATTGCCTCGCTAATTTCGCCATACGATTGGTGGAATTTGTGAATTCCTCATTCTTAACATCCATTACTTCTCTAATCATCTTCTCAATTATCGTTCTATTGCATGTATCCTTCATGTCCAACCCTAATTTCCACACAACATCGACAAATCTACTATTTGTTTGTTGATCAGCAAAAAAAGGCCAGCTCACCATCGGTACTCCTTCAACTATACTCTCTAAGGTGGAGTTCCACCCGTTATGTGTTAAGAATCCACCTACAGCAGGGTGGCTTAGTACCTCTTCTTGCGGAGCCCACCCTACTATATACCCTCTTTCTTTTGTGGCATCCTTTAATTCATTTGGTACCTTATTATCTTCACCATGGTTCAAAAGAAGATCCTCTCGAATTACCCACAAAAACCGTTTCTCGCTATTGACTAAGCCATGCAAGAACTCAATTAGTTGCTCCCTTGTCAGTGTCGCTAGGCTTCCAAAACTGACATACAACACAGATTTGGGCGCTTGTTGATCAAGCCAACCAATACATGTCTTATCTTCTTCAAATAAATTGTTTGAAGATGTCGATTTAGATGTGGAACGGGATTTCAAATGAGCGTGAAGTGGTCCGATTGTGTAGATATTGGGGCAATAGTTTCGTATCTCGGAGAGAATGGGCCCTTCAAGCTCATCAAAGGTGTTTAGAATGAGCGCATGACTATCTTTTGTTTGGTGTGTTATATTGGCAACCTGTTGCAAAGTCTTGTCATTTACGTCAGAGCGGCAAAAGCTAGGAAGATCACGTTGGCGAAGGAAACCTTCCATGCCTTTCACACCGATTATTTGTTTATCCATGTCCATACCTTGCAAAGGTCACACATCTTATTAACGCTAAGCAATTGATTTTAAGATCTTACACACAATATCATTTTGAATTAAATACTTAATTCAAATCTTACTTTTTTAATATTTTTTAGAATTAATAGCAATTGAAAGAAAGTTGCAAACATGCATTTAAAACTAATGTATGATGTTGTTTGACTTGAAATGAGTATTTAGGAAGTGATTTTAAGATTGTTACTCTAATTATATTGTCTACTTAAATGGTTGTACATTGTTTTAGTATTTTATTTTCCAAGTAAATTACAATTTTTGATCCTTATGGTTGTCGGTTACTATCAACTATAGTATTATTTTAAACCAATTACACATTTGATTACTGTAAGTAGCACTTTGTCTCGATTTTGGTCCTTGTTACTAAAGGCCATCCGTTAACTCAAAGGTATTTTGGCATTTATTTATGCGTATTTTAATAAACTAAGTATTGTTTATTATATTATTATATTTAGCATTATACATACGCAATTACCAAATCAAATGAGAACAATAAAAATGCTATAAACCATTGAGAACGGATTTTAAACTTAAAATATTGTTTTCATATATTTGTTTCATAATGGAGTAAATTACCGATTTGGTCCTCGTGGTTTGGTGGTTTTTATGGATTTGGTCCTTAAACTTTAATAATTATGGATTTGATCCTTGTGGTTTGCAAATTCTATTGGATTTGGTCCCTGTTGGTGCAGGTTGGCAGGGACCAAATCCAATAGAATTTGCAAACCACAAGGACTAAATCCAATAGAATTTACAAACCACAAGGACCAAATCCAATAGAATTTGCAAACCATAAGGACCAAATCCGTAATTATTAAAGTTTAGGG
>LUCG01111046.1:0-10261 GCA_001633085.1 Carthamus tinctorius
ACATTTGAACTTTCCTCTATATATATATATATATATATATAAAGAGTTTGTGGTTTTGGGAAATGTTGACATCTTTATAGTTTGATTTAGGAGAAGAGCTTGAACATAATGCATGGTGCTAAGCTATTGTGGGAGTGATTATGATTAGCAACATATTGATGACTTTAAATGCTAAACTATTCAATGAATGCTAGGATTGTCTCTATTTAGGAATATGTATCATCTTTCATCACCATACAAACAATATGTTGCCTTTTTAATTCTTTTTCAGTATGGGTATTCTTTACCAAAACGAACTTTATGCTCTTTGTTCAGGTAGATGACATTAAGAATGCAATAGAAGATGCAGGGTTTGAGGCAGAGATTCTCCAAGAACAGGTTACCGCACGGGCAGCATCACATGTAGTAGGACAGTTCATAATTGGAGGCATGACATGTGCAGCTTGTGTTAATTCTGTTGAAGGCATCTTAAGAAAGCTTCCCGGTGTTAAAAGAGCTATAGTTGCCCTCTCCACTTCACTAGGGGAAGTGGAGTATGATCCTTCAATAATCAGCAAGGATGAAATTGTCAATGCAATAGAAGATGCTGGTTTTGAGGCTTCACTTGCACAAAGTAGTGGACAAGATAGGATCATGTTAGTAGTGACTGGGATATCCAATAACTTAGATGAAAAGATGTTAGATAAAATACTATGCAACATGAAAGGAGTGAGACAGTTCAATTTCAACAAGAAGTCAAGTCAATTAGATATTCTCTTTGATACTGAGATTCTTGGTCCTAGAGCTTTGGTTGATGCAATTCATGAACAAAGTTCCGGAAATTTTGAAGTACATGTAATGAACCCCTATACGAGGATGGTCTCTCAAAATCTAGAAGAATCCTCACACATGTATCGCCTCTTTAGATTCAGTTTGTCTCTTGGTGTAAGTAATTTACTGTTGTTGTTAATAACTTTATCGCTCATAGTTTCTTGATCCTTTGTTCTTCTTGAGTAATAAACATTAGTTTCCATTAGAGTGCAAGGAGTGATCACCTTCTATCACACCCACCACATTGCCACATCAGCTCCACATCATCTTTTTTCTCTCATCACTTAACCACTCACACCCGTAGTGATCACATTCCCACCACACCTAAACTATGGGACCTGCCTTATCACTTATATAATATAAAAGATAAAAAAATAGACACACCACTTCCCACCACCCAAGTGGTGGCTACCACCTTTTCACTCCCACCACGCCTTGTGGGAGTGGTACCACACCCACCACCCAAGTGGTGGGCTCACCACATAGCTTCGATCACACCCACTCCTTGCACTCTAATATGCTGGAGTAGGTTCTTGCTAGTGCCTAGTTTTTCCAAACCTTCTATAGACCGTTTGTCTCATATAGTTCCTATAAGTAGAACAATATAGTTTGATAATAGCCTAGATGAGGCTATATATATTGGTTCATTTGGGCAAAGCCTTCAGTAGTTTATGTCTTTGCTAGCCTTTCCTTTACTTACTTGCTGACTATTCCACTTGATGGCAGATTCCAGTCTTCATAATGCGATTTGTATGTCCCCATATACCTATTCTTAATTCCATATTGCTCACGTGGTGTGGACTATTCCAAATTGGTGATTGGTTGCGGTTGATATTGGTTAGCCTTGTTCAGTTTGTTATTGGGAAGCGTTTTTATGTTGCAGCTTTCAGAGCACTACGTAATGGTTCGACAAACATGGATGTTTTGGTGGCACTGGGAACTTCAGCTGCATACTTCTATTCTGTTTATGGACTTTTATATGGTGCAATCACAGGGTATTGGCCTCGAACATACTTTGAAACAAGTCCAATGCTATTAACTTTCGTATTGTTCGGGAAGTATTTGGAAACGCTTGCGAAAGGGAAAACGTCTGATGCTATAAAGAAGTTGGTGGAACTTACTCCTCCAACAGCTTTGCTGCTTATTCAAGACAAAGGTACACTAATTATTGTAATTTTTGGCTGAAGATTAATAAGCGTTCCAGAAAATTAAGGTTTTAGTTATTTCTTGGTATTGCTCTTCTTCTCCACTAAAAGCTTCAAAGAGAACAAAAGTTTGTCCCACGTTTGGCGCAACATTAGATCTGGACAAGACTTGTCCTCGAGTGGGAAAATGTTTTCTTTGTCCCACCAAAGTAGGTGGAACAAAAACCATGGTGACAAGATTGGAAAATTACTAAAATACCCATGTCAACTGTCAAGTTAAAACCCTAAGGGTGCGTTTGGTTGTGGAAAATTTTCCAGTTTTTCAAGAAATTTTTTCAAAGAAACTGAAAATTTAGAAAACGCGTTTGGTTCATTCAGTTTTCAAAAGTTCTCCAAGAAAATGAAAATTTTTTGTTTTCCAACTCCTTTGTAAATTAGAAAACTGATTTTAGTAGTTTTCCAAAATTTTCTAAATGCGTTTTCTAATTTTCTAAAATGGAAAATGAAAACTCAACGATTTCAACCAAACGCGTTTTCCAAAATTTTCGTAGAAAGCTGAAAATGAAAACACAACTTCATTTTCTGAAAAAGTTTTCTAGGAGAATGAAAACAGTTTTTCACAACCAAACACACCCTAAATCCTTCCATAATTCTTTCACCGACCTGACTCGTTCTTGGCTGTCCAGTCCAGTCCATTCCCATCCGAGACCTAACAGACCCAGAATGTCCAACTAGGAGGATGCATGTTGTTTCTGACATTTATAAGTTTGACTTTCTCCCAGGTGGAAATGATATTGGAGAAAGGGAAATAGATGCATTACTGATTCAACCTGGGGATGTATTAAAAATTGTTCCCGGTTCAAAGGTCCCAGTTGATGGTTTTGTCGTCTCGGGTTCAAGTTATGTCAATGAGAGTATGGTTACTGGTGAATCAGCACCTGTTTTGAAGGAGGCTAATTCGTTAGTGATTGGAGGTACAATAAACTTACATGGCTCCCTCCATGTTCAAGCTACCAAAATAGGTTCCGAAACAGTTTTGAGCCAGATAATTTCTCTGGTCGAGACAGCACAAATGTCGAAAGCTCCTATCCAGAAGTTTGCTGATTTTGTAAGTCCACATTTCGTGCATAATTACACTTAGAGTATATCTTGTGTTATTTTTTATATAGATTGTTTCTTGAGAATGATCCTTTTGTTAATCTCATTCTTCATATTTAAACTTAAGAAATCCCTCACCTCATCTCTAATTTTGAATTTGTCATCTTCTCTTGTTCCTCAAAGTTATATTGCTAGATTGCTGTATTAGTAAACTGTAAGTATCTTAAGAAGTTGCTTGATGACACTTGGAAAAGAAATGACCATTCGAATAGAGTTCATGAACAATGATACGTGCAAATGATACTCAAAGTAAGAAGTGCTCATGTAGAGGCTAAAGTACATCATTTAGACAATGGTCACAAGATAAGGAACCAAACATACAACTTTGAACTTCATTTTTTTAGTGTTAGCACCTGCCTTTAATCTAGATGTTTGACAATAGAAACCAATCTGCTCATTGTGGGAATATGATCCCGCAAGTCTTGCTTGTCTCCGTCCTCCTATTCCTACTTCAAGAATAAAGTTAAGATTCTCGGAACCAAAAAATGTTGCTCAAAATAATTAGATGAATTAGATAAGTGTATGATTTCCCTTATTCCCGAGTGTGTCGACTAGGTAGCTGACACAATTATGTTTGCTTTTCTTTCAATAGCCATTTGATCTAGTGGTATAAGTTTTGTTGAAGAAAAGCTCTCATTTTCACTGCTCCATGCTTTTCAGTCTAGGGTGATCCATCTTGCCGTTTGATTGGTCATTTAATTCTTGTATATCCCAATCTATATTGTTTCTTTAGTTCAATAAACTTTTTGACTTTTTAATCAAAATTCTTTCACAAGTGGTCACAGGTAACTTCACTCGAGTCACCCCACAATTTGATGGATTTTAAGCCTGCTTGAGGGACATGTAACATCATTCATAACAAACAAACTCACCTTTTGTTAGTTTAACTAAAATTTGGGCAAAAAAAGTTGATTACCGGCAACCCTAACCGGCACCACACGGAACCCGCCTCCTAGGACACCAATGTGATGGGGTATTTTTTGGCACACTTAGTGGCTTAGGCTAGCAGGGGTCCCTGGGTTTGATCCCAGGACCTGTTATGTATTTGGGCAAAGTCTCCCACCCCTTTGCCAACTGAGCTACATGCCAGAGGTGCTAGTTTGACCAAAATGGTTCCATCTAATCTTCGTTCATCCGATATCACTAGTGCTTGGCTTGGGGTTTTGGATGAGAAGCAATAGGAACGAATATGGTGTTGGTTTGGTGAGGTTGAAAAGTATCGATGTCTTAGTGTACCCACAACGAGAAGCCTTGATTTGGTGAGGTTGAAACATTATTTATGAATTATGATAGTTGTAGTTGTTTCTTGTGCACATATATTACTCATCCATGTTGTTTTGGTCTGTTTCAGGCTGCAAGCATTTTTGTCCCTACAGTTGTTACTATATCATTTACAACATTCGTGGTTTGGTAAGTAATTGATGATCCCATAAATTGCAATGGTGTGTAAATATTCTTATCTTATTTTGTTTTTTAAATATAGGTTCTTTAGCGGAGTTCTTGGAGCATATCCAGACGACTGGTTACCTCCAGATGGCAACCACTTTGATTTTGCACTTATGTTTTCGATTGCGGTGGTGGTTGTTGCGTGTCCTTGTGCACTTGGTCTAGCCACCCCAACGGCTGTCATGGTTGCAACCGGGGTTGGAGCCAATAATGGTGTTCTAATCAAAGGGGGAGACGCGTTGGAGAGGGCTCAAAAGATACGATATGTGATATTTGATAAAACCGGGACTCTAACTCAGAGTAAAGCTGCAGTTACCACTGTCAAAGTGTTCACAGAAATGGATCGGGGAGAGTTCCTGACGTTGGTTGCTTCTGCTGAGGTCGAATCATTATACGTACATACCTATAAATATGCGTATATATAGGAGTGATTTCATATGCAAACCCCCCTAATTTGTGCAAACTGTCGATTTAATTGGTTAAACTAATGAAATTGTTTAATTTGATGAAATTGTTTCATATATTTCTGTTTTTTTCATGTAAAAATGAAAAAAAGTTTCGTCATAGTAGGAAAATACATGATACAATCTCATCAGAATGAGAAAATACATGAAACAATTTCATTTGTTTACATAAAAAACAAAAAATACAAAACAATTTCATCAAGAAAAGAATTATTTGAAACAATTTCAATAAGTCAACCATTGAAGTCAACGGTTTACACGGTTTGCACAAATTGGTTTGCTTTTGATCTCTCCTCTACATACATACCTATATATACATACATACCTACATTCATACATAAAGGCAAGGGATCGTATGACAAGTTGAGTTAACGGTGAGAAGCATGAGAAGTAGATCTGAACCCTTGATCTGTTTTAATCTCATGCCCTCTCATGAATTGCACTTTAGAAGGGACTTAATCCAGTGCATCTCAGTGCGTCTTATCTCGGTGCATCTCATCCTAATGTGCATCAGTGTGCATTCAACAGTTGATAACCAATCCTCATTCTTCTCACGTTAACCTCAACTTCTCATTGGAACCTAACCCTACATATTACACACATCCCTATAGAGTATATATATGCATAGTTACGTTCATATATGTATAATGTATTTATATAGACTTGGGATTATGTGAGACCAGGCTGTTTCCATGAGACTCATGAAACCATGCAAAGAACATTGAATCTTCATAGCAAAACACTGTAAGGTAAACCTTCACAATGTTTTTACTATGAAGGTTTGGTATTTTTTGGTACCTTGACAATGTTTTGCTATGAAGTTTCAGTGTAATTTTGTGGTTTCATGAAAACATGATGGTCTCATGTGAATCCAACTTCCGGTCCATATGGTTTGGTTCTACACACTTACTCGATTCAACTTATTCAATTACTCAATATAAGAATAATGTAATTCGTCTCAGGCTAACAGTGAACATCCAATAGCAAAAGCAATACTGGAATATGCTCGCCATTTTCATTTCTTCGAGGATCCTAATGTAATCAACTCTCCTAAGGCCACAATTACCGAATGGCTTCTTGATGCATCGGATTTCTGTGCAATTCCTGGAAGAGGCATTGAAGCTAACATCGATCAAAAGAAGATTCTGGTAAGATTTGGACACAAAGGGCTTGTTTGTTAGCACCTTAATGAGCTTAATGGGACTCAACTTATTTGGTCAGCCATACATGATTGTTTGTTAGTGGCTTAATGATGTAGAAAGTGGCTTATTCAGTAAGCCCTGTCCCTCTCAAACAAAACATGTTCCTTCCATCTATGAAAAAAACTCTTCCAAACAAAAACATTCCCGATCTATATAGGCAAATGAATCCACACTAACTGCTTTATCCATACAGGACTTAACAGAAAACCAACCAAACAGCCCCTAAATCATACCGTTGAAAATGAAGCTTCTACAGGTGTTGCTTATATGAAGTTATTTTGAACAGGTTGGTAACAGAAGTATGCTGGTTGAGAAAGGGATTAGCATTGCAGCCGATATTGAAAACTTTTTGACGAATCTAGAAGAGAATGCAAAGACTGGCATACTGGTGGCATATGATTACGAACTCATCGGTGTTGTGGGAGTTGCCGATCCTCTGAAACGAGAAGCCGCTATTGTTGTGGAAGGCCTTTTCAAAATGGGTGTCCGGTCCATCATGGTCACTGGCGACAATTGGCGTACCGCTAGAGCCGTCGCAAAAGAGGTTAGTATGCTCTTGATGCTCAAAATCGATCAGTATGCAACATGTAATTGACTTTTTGAACAATGATACTTGCATTTTTTTGCGAACTAACGACCATTCTTGGGAAAAAATGTTAAGTAGCATTGACACTTACAAGAATCAACAATTTTGGTCAAATAGTAGTAACGTAGATGCGGAAAAGATGAATTTATTGGAATTTTTCTTTTCCAAAGTCGCTTGTTATTTTTTCGGGTAACCGTGCACTGACTAATCCGTGGGCGACCGGGAATGGCCACAAGGGCTTTGGCAGCGCCTAGATTTGAAACTGGGTTGGATGAGATTTTCCAGTATGTCCCCCAAGGCTTTAGCAGTGCGCCACAACCCAAGTGGTTCCAAAATCTCCTGTTCTTGCAGTGTAGTGTGTGCATTTCTGTATATCCGTATGCATTTTCACGCAAATTATGTTTATGATGGGAAGTAAATAAATTGCTCTTAATCATGTGTCAAAATCTTAAAAGAATAGTATCAAAATGCAACTGAAGTTTGTCATAGAGATAGAACCTATTTAGTTCAACAGTTATTATTTTCTCAATCAATGTATCAAAGTTTCCATATCTTTATTTTTGTCTTCGTTTTGATCAGTAACGTGTTGATCTTGTAACCCTTGATAACATGGATGCCAAGTTTGTCGTCCTCATTACCATAAGTCCATAACCCTCTCGTAACTATATTGTCGGCTCTCTGTAAACATGTATTCACATCATCAAATGTTAGAAGATCAACATATTACCAATAAAAATGGACACAAAATAGGAAATTTTGGAACTTTGTTATCAATCGAGAAAAAGAAAATCTCGGTGCACTATATAGGAACTAAACCTAATTTTGTTGCATTTTGATACATTTTGCCATAAAATGGAACATTTGGGTGTTTTCGTTGTTGATAATTTTAACTTTTAAAAACGCAAAAAAATATATAATTTTCATTTTTGGTTGATGCAAGTTTTTCATACATCTTTTCCCCTACTAGACACCCTGCTCTTTTGATGGGATATATCAAGTTTGTTTTGTTTCATTGGTTTTCCTGATAAATGTGTGAAGTTTAATTTGCCGTATATAAATATTATACACTTTAAGGCTTTACTTGTTTTTTGGTTTTCAGCTCTTATTTGCCACTTATGTCTGACCTGATTCGGTCAGACATAAGACAATTCAGACCATTTGTTTTCTTTTCTTCTTTTTTAGGGCCTCTTAACCGTTAGTGGCTGTTTGTTCTAAAAAAAATATCTCTTAAGTCTGAAAAGTAAGAGGTTTGCAGGCTTAATTTTTTAGGAAATGTTTGGAAACCTCTTTTCGTCCTCTGAAATTTTAAGAGGTGCACCGCCCATGCTTATTTTTTAGACGTGAAATCAGACTTCAGACCTCTTAAAAAACAAACGGCACCTAAGAAAAAACTTTTATAATTTTTTTTCGGTTTTGATTTACAGGCTGGCATTCAAGATGTGCGGGCAGAGGTGATGCCGGCCGGGAAAGCGGACGTCATCCGTTCGTTTCAAAAAGATGGCAGCATAGTCGCGATGGTGGGTGACGGAATTAATGATTCCCCCGCCTTGGCGGCAGCCGATGTCGGCATGGCGATCGGTGCTGGAACCGATATTGCGATCGAGGCTGCCGACTACGTCCTAATGAAGAACAGCTTGGAAGACGTGATCACAGCCATCGACCTTTCGAGAAAAACCTTCGCTCGTATCCGTTTAAACTACGTGTTCGCCATGGCCTACAATTTCATCGCCATTCCCGTTGCCGCTGGAGTTCTGTTTCCATGGTTAAGGATCATGTTGCCGCCATGGTTCGCCGGAGCTTGTATGGCGTTCTCGTCGGTAAGCGTTGTTTGCTCATCTTTACTCCTACGACGGTATAAAAAACCCCGACTTACCACCGTCCTTGAAATTACCGTAGAGTAAAATTATAAATAGGGAAACAAAAAGAAATCGAAGATAAAAATGGGTTATTTTTCATTTGACATCTCTAGTGTAAATGCCAACCTGTTGTATTCATTGTGAATAGAAATTGTTCGTCAGAATTTGATCTAGGAGATTTGGTCGATATGATCCGGCAACGTGTACATACTAGTATACCACATGCAACCCGGCTTTCGTTTATATATACTGGGTTTGTTTAGTTGGATTTGAAGGTTGTGTTATTTGTGTCTTCAATACAATTGTATTCCAACACATAGTTCGAATGGAAGTTTGTTTCTTTTGTTATTGATTTCATTTGAATTCAAGAATGTTACACTTAACATCATAGATTTAGAGAAAATGTATCATTGAAACGGCCATTCGGCTCTTCGTGGTAAATGACAGATCCGTCTACATTCCACAATCGTACTTCTAAGTGGAATATACGTTTAATTTGGTTTGGTTTGACTTATTTTGAGAAGATGTGGCCGATTTGAGGGATGATTTAGGGCAAAGTTGTATGCTTGTGGCCCCATAGTTTTTAAACTAACAGGTAGGGGTGAGCATCGGAAACGAGTATTCGTCGTCTTTGGAACCGATACTGCTCCGGAACTGTCGGTTTTGGAACCGAAACCGATGTGATTGGTTTCGGTTCTTAAAATACAAAATTGATGGGGACCGGTTCTGGTTCTCATTTTTTAGAACCGTTAACCTTTGGATATCCATCGGCATCGGTTCCAGGACTGGGTAACCGGTTGGTACCCGTTTTTTTCCATAAAAACTACTTTAGTTTTTATAAAAATTTGTTAGCATCAACTAATTATAATCACATGAAGTGTTTTGGAAGCATTGTTTGTAGTACTTATCTGTTTTGGAAGCACAATTTGTCATATTTATTAGTTTTTTAGTTTTTATCGGATTAGTTTTAATGTGTGTGGTATTTATTTCTTCATGTTACGACTTCGTAATATATTACCATCTACTTTATTATAGTATGAATGCTAATTTAAAAAAAAAAATAGATAGTGGGTACTGGTTTTGGGACCGGTTTCCAAATATGAAGAACCGATGTAATTGTTTCGACGGTTCCTTCATTCCAGAATCTGTCGGTTCCAGTTCCGAAACCGGTTCCAGGTATTTTGACCGAGTACCCATCTTTGCTCGCCCCTAGACTATCATGTTCGAATCCAGGTATCACTCATGTATTCGGTGATATCAATTTACCTCTGTGATGGTCGTCAGAGTATAATGGGGTGACTTTTCAGAGGATGGTGTCATACCTATTTGCAGAAGTTGTGCGCTTATTCATTTAGACAAGACGAGATAAGCATATTAAGCCAAATAACATTGAACATGCATATCTAACAACTCGGGCGTATGCGCCAAAAAGAATTAAGTTATTTTTCATTCTATAACATTTCTATTACAACGGGTACAGTCTCGCAACAAATCTTTGTATATAACTAAATGTGTACGATTAGCTCGACATCGATGGACTTTGATCAACACTAACCGACGCACTTCCTTCAACTGTAGTATCGGACTCGATCAG
>LUCG01111056.1:0-15599 GCA_001633085.1 Carthamus tinctorius
TAAAAATTAATATTTATTAATAATAGTAGTATTATATAATTTTAATTAATAATAATTAATATTAATAAGGCGTATAATTGGAAAAAGTCACAAAAAGCTCCTCATAAGCTATTCAAAGTAGTTTATCAAAAAAACTAGCTTATAAGTTACTTTTGGTCTTACCAAACATGTACACAGAAAATAAGCTAGCTTATNTACCCAATTCTTAAAGATACCCCTTTTTTCCTTGCTTTAGGTACAACCCTCAAAGCTAGTCACCTCCCACTACCCTCAATTTTGCGGCCGTTGATACTTAAACCATCTTTCCACTACCCTCAATTCCTTCCCTTAGATTTGCTTAATTCACTTCCCTCTTCCTATATTTTGAGGTCACTGTCTCTCCTTAAAATTGAGGTTTAATTCTTTCTTTAAGAGCACCAATGACACCCCCTTGGCAATGGGTTCTTGTTTGGCACTATATGGAAAATTAATAAACCTTTCTTCATTCTTCCAGCTATTTTATTCACTTTTTTTTCTCTTTCAAATAAATGATAAAATTTGTTATATTTCAAGGTGTCTACAACCTGAAGATGTATTATCATGTATGCTATTTAGCAAGTAAAAGTATAGTGGTACAAGCCACATGGGTATTGGTCGTAAAATTTATATTCCCCATTTTATGTTTCTTTGCATCAATAGAAGTGTTCTGTAATATTTGGATATGTGTTGAATCAAATGACAATTTGTTAGAAACTATAGAAAATAGTCGAGTGCTTTTTTAAGTTAGGTGTATATATATGTAAGATTTTTGTAATTTTATTTTATGTAAACATAAATTTTAGGTTTTCTTTTTTAATAAGAAGTTCGGTACTTCTTAACTATTGGCTTACAAAAAAAATTAAAGCTTGAGGCGCATGACAATATAGACGATTACTTCTAATTTACCCATAAATTCATAAAAATTATATGCAGAAGAATAAGACCAGAACAAAAAATGAAACATAATTGCCATTTTGAGTTTTCGGTTTTGATTTTGAGATAAGACGTTCTGCATTGCGCGTGGGTATGCATCTATATATTTTATTAAATGTATCAAATATTTCAATAACGTAAACAATAGCTAACAAAAAATTGTAGGCGATGAATATAATTTTTTTAAAGAGCAAATTACATAATTGGTCATTGTGGTTTAAACTATATTGCATTCTTGGTCCTTATTTTAAAATAATTATGGAAAAGCTCCCTATGGTTTATATTAGGTTTATATTACATAATTGGTCATTGTGGTTTAAACTGTAGGAACCTTTTTCATAATTATTTCAAAATACAAACCAACAGTACAATATAGTGTAAACCAGATATATAATTTACTTTTTTTTAAATTTCAAGTTTTAGTTTTGTATTTTGAATTTCTTTTAGAAAAAAAAATGTGTCTAGATATTTTACCTAAAATAACAAAATATATTAAAAGAAAATGTGAATTACTAAGGGGACGCTTGGTTGGGGGTATTGCAGGGTAAGGAATGAGAATGATAATGAAAACTGTTGCTTGGTCTGATATTATATAATGGAATCAATCNACTTGGTTCTTTTTTCCATATGTCGTTCCATCTTCTGATATTAAATGGAACATCTTTTGTATTTTCAAAGTGGGGGAAAATATTTTTTTAATATAGAACAATTTTTCATTGATTATAGTAGAGTTAACCAAACAGCATCAATACAATGCTCATTTTCATTCCCTCTCCTGCATTCCCATTTTCATTCCCATTCCCATTCCCTAAAATGAACCAAGCACCCCCTAAATACTAATAACAAACTTTAATTTCGTTCCAAAAGAAATAAAATAAATAAAACTATTTTCCAGAAGAAAGAAAAGAAGTATTAAACAAGAAATGGGACCCACTGCCCAGAATATGATCGTTACATTCAAAAAAAGTTGGTGCGTCTTCCCAAATCCATCCAACCTCTGCACTGCACATAAAGACGCATTCGAATTTCAAATATTCAAACCCCAAAAAGCCAGCCTTCTTCCCATCTTCAGACACTCTTCCCCTTTTCTCGCCTTCTACGCTCCTCCAAAACACATCCCAATACCCTAATTTAATCCTTGGATGAATCCATCTTCTGCAAATTTAGCCCTTGTTCAACACGCCTAGAACCTGTTCGACGAATTGCTTCAGTCAAATTTTCAAATGGGTGAGCCCAAATCATCATCAGACAACCGATTGAAGCCATCTTCTAAGTACTCCGATGAAAATCAAGCGCCATTAAAGGGTAAAAACAACAATGCGTCATCGAATTTGAAGCCTAGGTCTATATGGGGTTCCAACATTGTGAAAGGTTTTTCAGCTGATAAGAAGACCAGATCGCAACAGGGCACCAAGAAATCGCATCCACAGCCTGTAATCACCGTTTCGGCCACCAATTCGAAGAACCCTTTTGCTTCCAATAGAGCTAAGCGGTCGCTGATTGGGGATTTATCGTGTTCGGTGACCGCCACACAAGTTCATCCTCAAGGGGTTCATCATCACTGTGACCAGAACCAGAGGTTGTACAAGTCGTCTTCTTCTTCCGGGTCTCGTGATCTGTTTGCTGAGCTTGATCAGCTCAGAAGCTTGCTTCAAGAATCTAAAGACAGAGAAGCCAAGTTGCAAGCTGAGTTGTCTGATTTCAAGAGGAAAAACCTCAAGGCTTTGGAGCTCCAAAATGCCCTTGAATCGAAGACCAGTGAAATCGATGCCCTTAAAAGCAAAATTGATTTGCTGGAATCAGAAAACACCAGTCTTCATGAGCAGTTGAACTCTCAGCAGTTGCAAGAAAATATAACAAAGGGTGTTGTTAATAATGTTGAGGTGGATGTTCTTAAATTAAGACGGCTGAATGCTGAGCTTCATCTTCAAAAGAGAAATCTTTGTTGCAGAATTTCTTCAATGGAGTCTCAGCTAGCAGACCTTGCAAAAGACTCAGAGGTCTCAATCCCATCCTTTTAACTTCTTACCTTTTAGTTTTAATAGATTATTGCTTTTAATTATATGGTATGTGGGATTATAACAGAAAAAGTCAATTAATTTGGCACAAAATGTTCATATTCATTTGGGAAGAATCTTGTTTTTACAACAGGTGTAGCTTTATAGTGATTTGATTTTTTGGCTTAATGGTTAACAGAATGAGTTCGTTGAGAAGATCAAAGCCGAGGCATCAATGTTACGACAAACAAACGAAGACTT
Source organism: Carthamus tinctorius (assembly GCA_001633085.1). Lineage (NCBI taxonomy): Eukaryota > Viridiplantae > Streptophyta > Magnoliopsida > Asterales > Asteraceae > Carthamus > Carthamus tinctorius. The sequence continues at coordinate 3,210 of LUCG01111056.1, forward strand.
GTGTAAGCAAGTCGAAGATCTACAAGTAAGTCGACTGAACGAGGTTGAGGAGCTTGTCTATCTAAGATGGGTCAATTCCTGTCTTAAAACCGAGTTGCAGAATTCAGCGTTCGTTACTTCTGATATAACATCAAGCCCAGCTTCCGTTGAATGGCTGAATGGTTCACTATCGAGTGATGAAAGCTCTGAACGTGGCAGTGGTCAAAGGAGGTTAAGTTTGATTAAAAAGTTGAAAAAATGGCCTGTTTTAGACGAAGAATCGAATGTCTCTGAACCCCAAAACTATAAACTAAACCTTAGTTGGTCAGAGGGTCGGAGTCCTGGAAGAAGGCATTCGATCAGCGGTGTGAATTGCTGTCAAGAAGAGTTGGTGATTAATAAAAGAAGACAATCTGATGGCTTTATATGTTCAATGGAAATGGAGGAGGTAGATTCAGTAGCATGTCAAAAATATGATTTGAATCAAGGGTCACAATTGCGTGAAGCTACAAAACTGAAAACATTGTTGGACGTCGAAAAACGGGCTCTGCGTATTCCTAATCCCCCGCCACGGCCCTCTGGTTTTACTTCTAAGGAACATAAAGAGGTTAAGTGTCAAGTAGCTCCGCCTCCACCACCGCCGCCGCCACCGCCGCCTCCTCCGAAGTTCGTTGGGCGGGGTAATGGTGGAGGGGTTGTTCAGCGAGCTCCACAAGTAGTTGAGTTTTATCATTCCCTTATGAAAAGGGATTCGCGGAAGGAGTCTTTAAATGATGGGATCTGTGATGCTTCGGACGTGAGTAATGTTCGCCATAGCATGATTGGTGAAATTGAAAACCGCTCATCACATTTGCTTGCTGTAAGTGCCTACTTATCTTGGTCTATCTCAAAGCATTTTAAACTGTTGGAGACTTGAAACTTGAAGTTTATGATGTTAGATTGCTCAACTTTTCTAGCTTAGAATACAAGAAAATATGTCTGAATTTGTTTAATACTCTCTAAGTCCCAAAATAAGTGTCCACGTTTCTATTTTACTTTCTCACGTAGTAAGTGTCCGTTTTTAAAAGTAAGTGCATACTTTTCAATTCTGCCCTCAACTCTGAGATGTAGAAATTCGTTACTTTATCTACTATTAAGGGTAAAATTGTCATTTAGTTAAACTAAAAGTGCAATAATTGCACATTTATAAAATTGCGTGTTTTTTTTCGTTGTGGACATTTATTTTGTGACCGAGAAACATTAGGATTTAGTTGCCAATCTTTATTTACTGAACTAATGCTGTTTTCTTGCATAATCTTTCTAATGTTTAGATAAAGGAGGATGTTGAGACTCAAGGAGAATTTGTGAATTCTTTAATACGGGAGGTGAACGATGCTGTTTATCCAGATATAGAAGATGTGGTTGCTTTTGTGAAATGGCTGGATGATGAACTCTGCTTTCTTGTAAGTTTATCATCTACATATGTCATCAGACATCAATGTTGCAAAATCATGGAACCATTCTTCCTTATAAATTTTTTAGCATTTAGACAAAAAGAAAATTGGTAGAGTTGTAGTAGTTGTTAAGAGTTTTTAACAACTAAAAGCAACAAGAATTTAAACCTTACATGTATTTCTTTAATGTGTTACTGATTGCTATTCTTTCTCTTGCTTTCTGCTGCTTTTGCTTGTTAAAAGGTGGACGAGAGGGCTGTACTTAAACACTTCGATTGGCCAGAGAAGAAAGCAGACACTTTAAGAGAGGCGGCATTTGCATATCGAGATCTAAAGAAGCTGGAACATGAAATTTCAAATTACAAAGACAATTTCCACATACCATGTGACTTGGCTTTGAAAAAAATGGTGTCCTTGTCTGAAAAGTAAGAACAACATTAATCTCTAAACCATTTTTGTCTCCTTTTGTTATAGTTAAGAATCTGTTTGTTTAAACTATCTTGTGTAACTGCTAGGATGGAGCGTATCGTTTATAACCTTCTTCGAACAAGAGATCTATTGATGCGTAATTGCAAGGAGTTCCATATTCCCACCGATTGGATGCTTGATACAGGAATATTAAACAAGGTTGGTCATTTTCTTTCAAATTCTACTTTATGGGTTATAAGTGTTATTGTTACATTATTTCATTAATATATCATTCCCTCCCCATTCGTGAAAAACTTTGTGAATGTGGTATACTGGGGGTGCTTCAGATGATGACATCGTACTCTTTTTGCAGAATTATTGGGTCTTCCTGTTCATGTCACATTCTATATAAGTTTATTAAGCTTACCAAGAACAAGTTGATGATATAATCATGAAGTAGTAAACTAAGTAGTTGCTCCAAAGCTTGTCCATGTTCTCTTAGATATTTACGATAACTAAATCTTTCTTGGTTTTTTTATTCTTCTTTCTACCAAGTTCTTAAAAGTCCACTTGCGAATTCTAGAGGAAGCATCGTAGATTGTCGAAATTCCCGCTCGTTATGACACTTGTCTAAACTCCACCTTCTTTCATTTTCATAAATGGAATATGTGCTATTTTAACTTTTAAGATGCATCATTTGGACCTAGCACAAGAAAGATCCATAGAGGCTTCATATTTCTTGTTCTATACGTGAGACGTCAGACATTTTATATACCAAAAGAAACTAATATATCCCACTTTGAAGTAGGGTATGTGGGTGGGATATATACAGACCTCGCATATCTGTCACAGAGGGTAGAGCAGTTGTTTCCGTGAATTCCTATATAGTCCAAGTGGAGTTCCTTATTGTAAACTAGAGGTCATAAGTTTGAATTCTTTCTTGTGCTTGTCGGTGGGTCAATGGGTAGGTGACAAAAATTATATCCCCTTAGGATGTTTTCCGTAATTCTTGATTTTTTTATTACTATATACTTATGGCAAGCTACATTTGCACACATCCTTCAAGATATTCACATCATACCTTAGAATTTTTTTTTCCATTTCTTCATGATTTTGGAGAAATCCTAGAGGTGGTGATTGATATTTGATCCTCGATGCTCTCCAACAATGCTAAGATATCGTTCACTTGTAAAGTTTCCTTTGAACAAATAGGATCCGCAAACATGCTTACATCAACCACTACTTGTTTCTATAGATTTTATCTCCTTAAAGGGTATTTTGCATTACTGCTGGTATGCAAAACTTTTGGTGTATATTCAAGAATCACGGATGAATGAATAATTCTTGATGTCTTTGCAGATTAAGCTGGGTTCAGTTAAGTTAGCGAAGAAGTACATGAGAAGAGTTGCTACAGAACTCCAAACCAAGGGTACTTTAGAGAAGGATTCTTCGATGGACTATATGCTACTTCAAGGAGTCAGATTTGCTTTCCGTATACATCAGGTTTGTCATTTTTATCGCACATATTAAAACTATAATGACGCAAATCATATATAATTTACACTTATTTTGAACATGGGGGTTGTCACTGAATCAGTTGTTCTACCCTTTGGGGCAGATGACATGTGTGCGTACATATCACCCCCAGACCCTACTTTCGAGTAGAATATACCGAATTCAATTGGTCTGGTTAGGTTTGGTTTGGTTTATGTAATCATGTAAATGAACATGTTCTTTGAGAAAATACAAAGTGGTCATCATGCACATTTCATGGTACTCAATTTGTCTCAAAACAAGTTATCATTCTTCAAAGTTCAAAATAAGTGCCTACTTTCCGGTTCTACTCTCAAGTATGAGATTTTGAGAAACTTGTTACTCTAAATATTATCAAGGGTAAAATTGTCATTCAGTTAATGAAAAAGTAAGACAATTACATATTTCTAAAACCACGTGCCTCTTTTCATTATAAACGTTTATTTTTTAAATTTGCGTATATGGTTACACGTCTTTGCAGTTTGCCGGTGGATTTGATGCGGATACTATGCATGCATTCGAGGAGCTTCGCAATGTAGCTCTTGTTTTGAACAAAAAGTAGAATGGAAAGAGGATTTTTTGCAGCAAGAATAGGGGATTTTTTGTACAGGTATGATCCAAGGCCTTAGTTTTGGTATGAAGAACAAAAGAAGATTGGTTAGATATGGATGGTATATGATCTAGAGTTTCAATCATCTTTTTTGCTTTCCCAATTAACTAAAGTTATATATGTATTTTGGGTTCAAGATCTATTTGACCCAAACCATTTCTGTTAAGTTTATTTTTGAAATGGCTTCGAGATTGGAATTAGAGATGTAAACTAGTTGACATGGATCGGATATTATCGTAAATGTTTGGATTTGCTCTTATTAAATATGAATGCAAATATATTCTCATATGGATGCATAATCATTTACAAACTTAATAAATTTAACAAACTTAATAAATTTAACAAACTTACAAACGAGTTTTTATGTGTTGTTTCACATATGAAACAACACATGTGAAAATACAGTGTTTGTCATATTTGAACATTTAGGTTTGTTTTATGTATAGAAAAAAGAAATTGTACTTTTTACTTATGAAATAACACTTATTTAAAAATTTTGCATTTTCACACTTAACGCATAATGGTTTATAAATTTATACAAATTATTGGGATGACTTATCTTGTATAGCACATGTTGCATATTGCATGACATTTTATGAGAATTAGATGGATAATATTTTTATTTTCGTGATTAAAAAGCTTACTTTGTGATGATCCACGTATATGCTTTTTGTTTAATTGTCACACAATATTTTACCTATACCATAAATAATCTTATTTTCCTTTCCAAAAATAAATAATCTTATTTTCTCGACTTCTTTTAACTATTTAGGAGGCAAAATGCAACAAGTTTGCAGAAAAGTAAGAAAAGCCCAATGGACTTTCTTATTCACTAGATCATTAGGCAATAGGCATTCTAAAACCAATTAAATACAATATTTTGAGTTTTTGACCAATTAAAATGGTTAATCTGATAGAATTGTAGAAAAATCCGAAAAAAAAAGAAAGATGAGGGGCAGGAAGGCCGGCCGTCGTACTGGTTAAGGCTCAAATCCGGACCAAAACCAGTTACATACAGACCGGCTAAAAAAAAGGACCTATAACCTCTGTATCTTGTTAGTAACAATTACTTTAAGAACCAATTAAGGTTAATCTTGTTACTACCTAATTGTTTTGAGCTCTCTCGTTGATAATATGTATTAAAATGTTAAATAAATAAACAAACCAATTAAAGTAGATAGGGCTTTAAAGACCGATAATGGCCAATCCTTATCACTTATCAGTTACATATTTTGATCAATTAATAGACTTAGACCAACTATGCTCTTTTAACCACGGGCTTGTTATAACCAGTTAAGCGTCCAATCTTTAACCGGTTTTACCCGTCTCCAAATGACATTTCACATTGGTGGCTTTAATTTTCAATGCCCTCAAAATAAAGATGGAAGGTAATAAAGCATAAGATAATAATGATATGCCATCCTCTCCATTATATAAAATAATTAAGGCTACACCTCGTAAGTATTATTCTTGAGATTCATTTGCTCACCAGCTTTCAGTACATGGGTTGTACTTGTACTCCTATAAATACAACCCATATATGAAACCCGGATAACAATACAGATGTTTAAGAATTACATATATATCCTACACCTCAAATCCCTATTCTCCAAATCATGTATAATCCGGACGAATCGCCATTATATGGAAGCCGTTGAGGAACCGTAGCCGTTAGGATGCGACTTCTGCCATCTCCATGCCACCCGCAAACTCTTTTCAAGATCGGTGTATTGTGCGGACCAGTTGAGCTCACGGAGAATCTTGGACCGGTCACTGAATACTTCGGCATAGTCACCTGGCCGACGCGGGAGGAAATCTACTTTGATGGGTGCACCGGTTGCTTTTTTACAAGCTTCCACAAATTCTTTAACCGATCTACCTATCAAAACCAAAAAACCCGAAAAGGGTATGGTTATTTAGGTTCTATTTATTTAAAACAACATACTTCGTACCAAAATAAATGCAACAGTTCCTTTTCTAAGATGTCTTGGAACACAGTCTTAGATAGAAGAATACTGCCTTGCCAATAAATAATCGTCATAGGCCCATTTTAACTTTTTAGGAAGCCAAAAAAAGGCCGGGCCAGGCTTTTGGTGTGAAAATAGGCATGATCGGATATATTAGACCCCACCTCTAGGTAGGATATACTGAGCTAGCTTGGTTTGATTTACATGTTATGAGTACGTGGGCCATAGGATACTTTTAACGCTACTTCACAAACATTTCGAGATTGTACCTTTTCCTGTACCAACGTTGTAGATTCCGACATGCCCGGGTTTCGCTTTATTAAGTGCTTTGACATGAGCATCCACTAGATCGGTGACATCAATGTAGTCCCGTATGCAAGTCCCATCCGGGGTTTTATAGTCCGTTCCTCGAACCTGCATCACGTAGGTGACCCGTTGAAAATTCAAGCATACTAGACTTATTCACATATGAATAAGTAGCATATGCATATATTCACATATAATATAGAGCTACGAGTAGTACCTTGAGCCCGTTTGTGATTCCATGGGCTGCGTCAAAGCAAGCACCCGATATCCTTCCATGTTCACGTAGTTCAGGCCTTGGTGCTTCCCCTAACCTTCCCTCTGGATCGGAACCAATCACGTTGAAGTATCTGAAATTTTAACAAACAATGGGAAAAGCAAAATAATGAGTCCAAATTCGTTTCTCTCCCATATGACTACAAGTCAAAATACCGACCTTAAGATCATGACTGCCATGTCGGAATTTTTATGGAAATCCAAGATGATATCTTCCGCCATCTTCTTGGCTTTTCCATAAGGATTGATGGGAACCTACGATATGCAACAGAAAAAAGCGCTAAATCATGCAAAATTTAAAGAATATGCACCTAGAAAAGTGTTCGAAATTAAGTATGATAGTGTTACCTGAGGGGTTTCTTCAGTAATGGGCATCTTCTCGGGTTCTCCATATGTTGCACACGTACTAGAGTATATAAGTGTATTGACATTGTGTGCCGCCATGGCCTCCAATACGCCAAGCGTATTTGATGTGATATTGTGATAATACCTGCAATATTATAATACATAGATTGAGAACTGTATTTTTGGCATTATAAAAAGAGGTACCCAAAGCTCATATGAAACAATTTGTGGAACATCCCTAACCGAAAGTAGCAGAGCGGTCAAATAACCTTCAAATCAACTAAAGCAATGTGGGAAAGCTAAGGAGGTGGGAGTCCATCATAAGTGAGATCCTGGGTTCAAATCCTTGCACCATCCACCTGCCGCTAGGACACCTTGATTTTCCTCTCCTATGATGGTTGTGGGACCCATGAGGTCAGGCGCTCTAGATGGTGGCGTATACCCTTTTTTGTATTTTACAACTAAGGAGTAAGGACTTATAAGAGTCTCACAATGCTAGAACAAGGTCAATATAAGACAAAATGACACAAACTCTCCCACTTAAAATCTATGACGTATATGTACACAGAATCCCAAAATGAATCGGAAATCCTTAACTGCAAGAGATGCATGAGTTTAGCAAGCCAACTACGTTGCTCCAATGCCATTTGTGACACCCTAAACCGAATTAGTCAATCGACACAATATTCTCCAATCAACAAAACCATGGTGATAGGTTATTACTTATTTAGTATTTTACAACCAAGGATTGTGAGGGTCTCTCAATTCTAACTCGATATGTGGGATGGGGTGTTATTTTTTTTATTATCGCGGGTGTCTGGGCCAGCTTGTGCGCACCTTGATTAGTCTCATGGGGCCCATAAGTTGATAGCACAGAAAATCCTCCATTGGCCCTAAGGGTGCGTTTACTATGTGGAAAGGTGAGAATGAGATAGACAGGTAAGAGAATTGTTGATGGTTTTTATTGTTCTGATTTGACATGGGTAGTTTAGTAACCTACCAATGTTGTCCCATCTACCTAATTTTTGTTCTACCTATTTTGGTGGGAAAAAAGAAGAGCATGTTGTCCCACTCGGTTCCATCCTATCCTAGTTTAATGTCGTGCGAAACGTAGGACAAGAAGTTTTTTGCTTGTCATGTCTTGTCTCGCGTACCAAATGCACCTCAAGAGGACTTGAGCTAGTGACCTCCAACAAGCAAACCAAAGGCCAGTTGAGCTACGGGGGTTAGCAAAGGCGGGTACCCGACCAAAATTCATGGAACCGGAACCGGAACCAGCGGTTCCTAGAATGAAGGAACCGAAACTGGTTGTACCGGTTTCTTAATATTTGGGAACTGGTCCGGAACCGCTGGTTCCGGTTCCGAAACCGGGTACCCGGTGTCTAAGTTTTTAAATGTTTTTTTTAATATATCATGTTATAAAAAAGTAAGTGTTACTTATAACATAGTCACAACGTAGCGAAATAAATAATAAAACGATGAAAACTTATACGATAAAAGCTATATAAATAATTACGACAATTTTTGAAAATGAAAATAAAAAAAATAAACACAANGTTAGTCTATTAAACATAATAATCATATATATAAAATTACTTTTATTAATATATATACACACATATATATTGCCTAAACGGTTCCGGCGGGTACCCGGCGTTAGCGGTTCCACAAAAATGAAAACCGGAACCGGAACCGGAACCAATCACATCGGTTCCGGTTCCGGAACTGGCGGTTCCGTAGCGGTCCCGGTTCCAAAAGCGGGTACCCGGTTCCGATGCTCACCCCTAAATTGCTACGCCAAATGGTCAATGTCGTAATTCTATTCAACTAGTATACCAACATATTCATCTAAGATGATTGAAACACTTACTTTAAGGGATAAAGGGTGCTCTCCCCTACGTATGCAACTGCGGCAAAATGCATTACTGCATCAAATGCATTTTCGGAAAAGATTTTTTGCACCTGAAGTATTTGATCAAGGAAACAAGATGTATGTATACATATATATAAAGAGAAAGAGAGAGGGAGGGAGGTTCACGGGAAAACACCCAAAAAATGAAAAACTAACACCCTGGTAACCATTCATTTGGACCTTATGCACATGTGCATACAAGTAACATAAGCTGTTTTTGGGTTTTAATGCACACATTGATGTTACGCACAAAATTACTTTTATGCACATGTGCATAGCGTGTACATAAACGGTTATTATGGTGTTCCTCAGTTTTTCCTTCTTTTTTTCCGTTTTCCCCTAAACCTGACCCTATACACACACAGAGGTGTTTATGCAATGAACATTACTAGCATCTACTTGGTTTCATCTTGTATTTCAAAGGATACAGCTTTAGAATCTCCCAAATCGGCATAAATGAATTGAAGTCTCCCAGGTTCTGGGAACAAGTCTTGAAGAACTTTGACGGCGCCTAGGTTTCCACGTGAGAGATTATCCTATATCACATAAAAAAAAATACAAACTCTGAAACTCACACCACAATGTAGCTACACTAAAGTTTACCACAACAATTAGATAGAAATAAACAGAAAAATACCACTATAGTCACACGGTAAGAGTCCTTCAGAAGGCGTAGTGCCGCATGAGAACCAATATAACCAGCACCTCCAGTTACTAAGACATGAGTTACACCCGCTTCATGACGAGAGAACTTCAAAACCAAAAACACAAAAATAAACATAAGATCCAGCAAGGGCTATTTTGTTAAATGTTCATTTATGAAACTGACTTTTTACACACTAACCGTCTAGTGTTTTTTCAAGATTTTACGTTTGACAACAGAGGTTATTCGAAAGTTGTTGAGATAAAAGAAAGTATTAAAAGGTCATGAATCTTAATTAATAATAACTCATTTAAGGTCATATAACAAAAGGGATATTTAGTTGAATGACCTTCGTAAAAACTGAATTTAAGAATCTAACCCTCCCGGGTATTTCTATGTTTTTACCTGGAGCAAGTTCTTTTGAATCAAGGGTGGGTCATATGAAGGTCGTTGAGCAAAAATAGATTAGAAGGTCATGTTCCTAACTGAAAACTCATTTAAGGTCATTTATACAAAAGACCTAAGACTATTTAGGCATTTAATCTTATTTGATATTTTAATTGGAGGGTATTAGGAGTTTGACCATAAATGAGTTTTTAATTAAATTCATGACCTCTTAACTTATTATAATAAAAAATGCCTTTAAACTCGCTGGAAGGTCATACCTTTAACTAAAAACTCATTTACGGTTATACGCCTAAGGCAAATGATCGTATGAGAAGAAGAATTAAGATGAGAAGGGTAAGAAGGGGTTTTATTCTTCGTTTGATTCGGTGTATCTCATCCTAATGTGGATCCAATAATGGACAACCTTTCTTACACTTTCCCAACCCGACCCATGTGCCCAAATATCTCCTAACTGGACAATTATTCAAAAAGAGACCAAAATATAAATTAAACAAAAAAGAAAAGGGGTTTTATTTTACATACAGCAGTAGGGGTGTTGAAAGATGGGGATTGTTTGAGCATAAGAATGCATAATGCAGTAAGACCTGCAGCCAAAAGAATCTTGCCTACAACACCACTCTTCTTCTTTGGGTCAGCATAATCCATGCCTACAAACACAACTTCAAACTTCAATCTTTATCTTTTTAATAATAACAACAAAACCCAATAATCATAAAATTGCATATAAGAAATATTACCTCCCAAAGGATGGGATCTATTAGGCCTAGGTTGATTTCTTGATCTGCTAAAGTTTAGCATTTGTTGAACAATTCCTCTTTCAAATATCTAACCACAAGTAAATCTTCTGCTGCTGCTGCTGCTGCTGCCAATTGAATTAAAAGTTAAAACCACCACACTTTTACTTCATCATGAAACATAAGAAGGGAAAGAAATAGAAGAAAGAAAGGGAACATAAAGGTACTATTATGCTATAATTGCACAACTGAAACTGTCCCCTCTTTTTATTACAAATCCAAATCAAATTCTTTCAATTCAACCCCAAACCAAAAAAAACAAATAAACCAAATTCACCACCACAGTTTTATTACAAATCCAAACAAACACAGTAACTGCATAAAAGATTTACCACCCAAATGAAGATAAGAAAAAAGCAGTAAATGAGAGGTGAAAATGAGTTACCTGAAAATGGTGGTAGCATTTAAAGCAGGTATGTTATATGTATGTGTGAAAGACAATCAGACAAGATCTATGTAGTATGAACAACAGAGGGGTTAAGATATATATGTATATATATATAGTAGAGAGAGATTTTGGGGGGGTTTTTGAATGATGGATTGAAGAATGAGAAAAGGGAAAAGGGTGAAAAGGTAATGTAGAAAAGAAGGGTGTGAGACTAGGTCTCGTCGTCTTGTCACGTTTTCAATGGCGGATTGTTGGCCATAGTCACGTATAAAGACAGGTAGGGGTGGACACGTAGAGGCTGTTTACTTGTTAAATAAATCATTGCCATTTTTCCTGGCTTTTTTAAAACAAAGAAAACAAAACACCTTTCTCTTTCTCTCTCTCTCTCTTCCTACCTTTTTATTTCTCCATTTAAAGAAATTAGACCACCTTTTTGAAAATACTAGCTAAGGTGTGAGAAACCAATAATAGGGGGAAATTGGCTATATTCGCCAAACCCCACCCCCTCTTTGCCTCTTAGTTATTTTTTGTCAAATAGCCACTAGCCCACTACCTTTATTAAAATCCATCAAGATTTGTTGAATTTAACTTGCTCGTAAAAAAATATCCATAAACTCATCTCCTATCAATTAAACTTAGAAGTTATTTAACGAGACTGTTAAAACTCCGATGGGTCCGTTAAATTTAACGGACTTGCGGAAAAATACCCATAAATCTAACGGACTCGTTAAATAACTTCTAAATTTAACTGATGGGATATTGGTTCGTGGGTATTTTTTTCGTGAGTCCGTTAAATTTAACTGGCCCATCGAGATTTTAAAAGAGGTAGTGGCTATTTACGTAAAGAGGGAAAGACAATGATTAGGAGGCGAAGATGGGGGTTTGGATTGGCCACTAGGGCCAATTTCCCTAATAATAGATATGGTGGTTTGAATTTTTTTAGTAGAAGTGATTCAGTGTATATCAGTGAGCCTAAGCAGAAGCGGATCCAGAAATTTTTATGATGGGGGTCGGAATTTAAGGCTATGTTTAGATGGACTAGCTTATAAGCTAGCTGATAAGCTAGCTGTTGATTGATAAGTTTGCTAGTAGTTGATAAGCTTGCTTATGAACAAATTATGTTTGGCAAAAACTAGCTTATGAGTATGTAAAATGACCAAAAAGGGTATATTTGAATTTAATAATTAATATTAATAAGGGTATAATTGGAAAAAGCTCCTCATAAGTAAGCTAGCTTATTTTTGCCAAACACAGCCTAAGTAATGGTCATGTAGGCAAATTGTTGACAATGTCTCTACTTAAATATACCGGTGTTATTTATCTTTTTTATTAGGGAAAAGTACACCAAAATGTATCCAACTTGTCACGTTTTATCATTGTATGTACTGAAC
>LUCG01111084.1:0-11184 GCA_001633085.1 Carthamus tinctorius
GGAGTGGAGCTGATGAAATAGGTGGGAAGAACGGTCGTACGATGCTTTGTTGCGGAAGAGTATTATTTTGCGGTCGTGCAGGTATGTTAAACAGGTTTTTCGGGGGATACGGTGGTCTCAGGTGTTGCGGGGGAAATGGAGGATTAAGATGCACAGCTTGAGGGTTCAATGCTNCAGTTTGGTTGGTTAGATTTTGAATCTGTTGGCAAGCTAAATGCAGCTGTTGTTGCAATTCTGCTAGAAAATTGTTTTCCATATTCCTGCAAATGCTCAAAGAATTCTTTCGAAAAAACGGTTAGTATCAAGGTGCGTTCTATCGAGTAAGATTTTTCTCAAAACGGGGCCCCACGGTGGGCGCCAAATTGTTTATGCAAAAAATNACGTGCGATAAAGTAAAATTAAATAGACGAAACGGTTGATGACGCAGGAAAAACCTCGAGGGCGAGGAAAAAACCTGTGGCCGACTAAGGGATAGCTGACGTTGCACTATGTGTCACCAATCAGGGGTGACGTCCTCAAGATTACAAGATGAAATCGTACGATACAGTGGAATACAAAGGAATTCGTAAGAGAATCGATGTAACTAGAAAATAAATGTGCTTGAGAGCGTTGTAGTGAGTTGTCTTGAGCTGAATCATGTCATTTGTCTCTGAGCTGAGGTCTCTTTTTATAGTTGAATACGTTTGTAACCGACGTGTCATTGATTGCTTTTATTGATTGTAACGGTCGTAACGGTTGAGTCTTTAATGTGAGAGAATCTTTGTCCAACGGTTGTACTTGATATTTGGTAACTCCCTTGACGTGTAATAAATTCATAAATTGAAGACAATGTTACCGTTAGCTTAATAACGTACGTCGTCGTACGTTATCGCGGAGTATCGTACGATAATNGCTTCGTACGATGGTATTTGCAACTTATCTCAGTACCTTATCTTAATACAAGTTTACAATCCTACGTGTAATCTTACGATTTCAAGTCGTCGTCGTACGTTGCGTGGATTTTNTCCCAAACATACCATAAACGAGATTTCTTTCATCCAAGAACTATAATAACAATAAAACCATAATATTTCTAGATTGAATTATGCGGGTGGTCCCTATGGTATGCTTAATTTTTGGATTTGGTCCGTAAAACAACCTACCTATGTTGATGGTCCCTAATTTTTCAATTTCATAACATTTAGAGGCCCTGAAGTTAGCACCGTCATTTAACAATCATTAAAAGGAACAAATCAATCTTTGAGTAAACTACATAGATCAAAAGTGTAATCACTCCAAAGTTAATTGTTCTTGGCATATTTTAAAAAAATAATTATAAATAGTTTAACTACACATATTTGTTATTTATTAAATAAATTTATTTCTTTATTTAAAAGTTTATTTGTTAAAATATATTTTTAAACTAATTATTTAATTGAATTAATTATGATTTACATATTCTTTAATTTATTTATTCAAAATATTTTCTTTTTTCTTTTGTTAATCATATTTAAAATATTGTCAATAAGTAATTTTTAAAAATATTTTATAAGTGAATCATAATTAACTTTACAGTAAATTACACTTTTGTGTTATACTTTTTGGCCACAAACTAGGGGGTGTGTGGGAATGCTTATTTGAAGCTCCTTATAATTTATTAGTTTTTTGGAAAAACAAAAAGTTTTTTTAAAGTGTTTGGGTAAAGTGCTTATAGCTTCTTGGAGAAATAATGAACACTTTTTTAAGTTGACAAAAAATTTAAATTTCTTTAAATAGTTGATAAGAACTTTTCATCATAAGCACTCACAAACACCCGTCTAATTTGTCCTTCCTAATATATAGTTGCTAATTGATGATGTTAACTCTAGAGACCTTGAATGTTATGAAACTGAAAAGTTTGGACCATCAGTATAGATAGCTTGTTTTAAGAAGAAAAACCAAAATTCCTACAAATGTAATTCACTCATATTTCAATAACCTTAAAATTCTACCTAACAAATTAAGAGACCTTAGATTAAAGAGTTAAGGAGAATTTGATACCTTAATATCTTAAGATTAAATAAAAACTAAGCGAAAAATCTTCAAAACTTTTTTGAACCTTTTCCTTCCAACTTTAATCATCTCCTAAAAAACTCTTTAAAATAACACACGAAAGGTGAAGAAAAAGAAGAAATCGCCAGGAGAAACTCAAATGAAAAGGTATAAGGAGAAATTCTCTTTTAATACTCTCAATTTTACACAAATGGAACCTCAAAATCAACCACTTATCAAAACTAACCTCACATTTTAACTTTTGTCAAACTTATGATTATTGGGTTATTACTTTGACAACCCAAGATGGTGCACGAAAAAGAAAGAAAAAGTATAGGGGAAGAAAAATGAAGGGTGATAAAGGATACCCTAGACGTCGTTGATGATGATAGAAAATGCTTTAAAACTCAAACATACCCAAATACAACCACAATACTTTCCACCAAAGTCATTTTCTCCAAAACATCCTGAACATAAACTCAGTTTAAGCAATTGAATGCCTTTTTTAAGTCAACTTTAACAATGACAACTTTCTTCACATTCTTCTTTGTAGAAGCCAGGCTAGCAACTGCGATTAAGACCCCCTGCGAAGATGAATTGACCTTCCAAAGAAGTATTTTGGGCCTCACCAATTAGTTTCCCTATAACCTTCTTCAACCTCTCTACTAAGATTTTAACAATAATTTTGTCAACAAATCTGAACTAGCTAATTATTTATAGTGACTGATATGTCAAATCTATAGCTACAAAGTAGTAGTCGCTGTAGAGTCTATCGCTATCTTGTTGTGATTGTTGCTCTGTCACTTTCATGAGGTAAGAGGTTCTTTATCTTAAGTTTGTTAGTTATAATCTTTCATGTAAGCATTTCGTTGAAACCTATTTACTTATTTGAGTACCATATGTCATCTAGGATCCACTGGAGGAAGTACATGGCTATAACGCGACTGAACTACATTATATGTTTATGACGTTACATTGTTGCTTTGTATGCTTATCGTTACTACTAAGGCACACCATATGTCATTCGTTAATCCTTTTGGTTTCCACTTCTAGTTGTTGGGTGGCTTGCACACATTTGACCATGTTAGGCACTTGTGAAATAGCTTTGGGATATCCATCACAAGTGTCGTTTGATCTAATGATTGCAAGAATCTTTACAACCCTTTTATAAAATTCAAATCTTTTTATAAACCGTATAACTAAGAATCACTAGAAAGTCCTATAAACATGATATTGCCATAAAAAAAAATATAGAAAAACATTTTGAACTCCAAACCTAGAAATTATTGTGCAAGTTAGAAACAATTAAACCCACACACGATAATTCAACGGCCACCCAAGGTGGTCATAGTAACTTCGTTAAGCGTACTTGAATCACTAGCAGATGTATCAAACTTCTTCGTGTAACTTTCCCTGCAAAAACCTGGTTCTTTAGGTTCAGGTAGCTCCATCTTTTCGTAACTTAACATCGAATATACCGTAGACATTTTTGGCCGGTCTTCGGGATACTGTTGCACACACAAAAGGGCAACCTGGATACATCTTATAACTTGATTTCCATTTGATGACTCTTGTACTAGAGTTGGGTCTAGTATCTCTAGAGGCACTCTTTTATTCCAAAGCATCCATGTCTGAATCAGGTAGTATTCCAACAACACTTGGTGAGATCGATTGACTAAATGCGAATGCATACATATATATAGAGAGAGAGAGAGAGCGAGAGAGAAAGGTTCAAATGAAAAATGCTAAAAAAATGACAAGTATAGAAGTGATCTCTACCACTCAACTGGTCAATAAAGGCGGCTTTGACCGGTTACGGTGGACGCGATAACAGAGGATTGACGCGATTCATGGAGGGTGGAGACATTTAAAGGAGGGTGACCTGGTCAAAGCCGCATTTATTGACCGGATGAGAGGTGGAGATCACTTCTCTACTTCTCATTTTTTAGTACTTCTCATTGAACCTAATATATATATATGGGTTGGTTCAAACGAGAACGACATCAATTTAAGAGAATACGAGAATGATTCTTAGCCACACATCTTCGGTTACCGTGGACGTGATCATGAAGGATTGACGCGATTCATGGGAGGGTAGAGATTATTAAATGGGGGGACCGGTCAAATGCGCCTTTATTGACCCGATGAGTGGTTGAGAATCATTCTCGTATTCTGTTAAAAAAATGTCAGTATCGCGTGATCATTTCTCTCTCTCTCTCTTTATATATATATATATATATAATATAGGGTTAGGTTCAAATGTGAACTCAATTTTGGTTGTGAACATGAGGACGAATCTCAGCCACACATATTCGGTTACAGTGGAGGTGATCACGGAGGATTGACGCGATTCATGGGAGGGTGAAGATTATTAAAGGAGGGGACCCGGTCAAAGCCGTCTTTATTGACCGGATGNCTCTCTATATATATATATATAAATATATATAGAGAGAGAGAGAGAGAGACAGTCAGGTTCAAATGTTAGTAACAAAATCACATATGGTTTTACATTAACAGGCAAAAAAAGTCATGCGGCAATCATATATGATTTTTGTGAATCATATATGATTTCAAGTGAATCATATATGATTTTATACATGAATCGTATATGATTTTATACATGAATCGTATATGATTTTGTGTTCTCGTGTTCTTTTAAATATATATTGTTCTCGTTTGATCTTCTCTCTCTCTCTCTCTCTATATATATATATATAAGCTATCATTCAGACTGAATAAAGCTTTATGCAGTATGCATAAAGCTTAGTCGCACTCTGACATGCGCAACTAAGCCCGCGACTTAGCTTTACGCGTACTGCATAAAGCTTTATTCTGTCTGAATGATAGCTTTATGCAGTATGCATAAAGCTAAGTTGCGTGTTTTCCAAATTGCCACGTGGCACGCTCTCGGCTGTCCTCACGTTCAAAATGAAAAAGTGGTTCACGTGCTTTCGTGTTTACCACTATAAATACACATGTTATAGTGTGTATGTGTGTGTGTATATATATACACAAACACTATAACATGTGTATTTACAGTGGTAAACACGAAAGCATGTAAACATAGGTTATAAGTAAAAGTAGCAACATATATTGGAACATTACAACAAAATTAAATTAATGAAACATAAAAAATATTAAAGTGTTCTAATAGGCTTTCTAATGGGAGTATATAGGACGAAACAATAAAGGCTATTTAAATGTATTATAATAATTTTATAAAACGTTTTTATGCATGTTAATAAGTTTTCAGAACATATTTAAAATAAAAGTGTGCTATTAGTTATTTTGTAGCACACTGTTTGAACGAAGAAAAAAAAACTCTATAAACACAATCGCCTTACAAAAAATGTGTTTACATGATATTTTTCAAATGTCTCCTAAAAAAATTCTATAAACTTACTGTAACAATTTTAGATAAGACATTTTATTGTTTTGTTCGATAAACTTAAGTCTTATAAAATAATTAGACAATTTTAGCATCATGTAAACCCGATATTGTTGTAATGAAATAACATTGATTAGTAGATACGCTAGGTAGTTGTATATGGAACTTACATGTCCTAAAAGGTTAAGATCATGATCAGGATGATGAAATGCCCAATTCTTTTGGCCGCTTAGGATTTCCAACACAATAACACCGAAGCTGTAAACATCTGATTTGACCGAATAATGACCATTCATTGCGTATTCTGGAGACATATAACCACTGTTGATAGAGCAAGTATGTCAAGAAATGGACATAATATTAGTATGTTGCACATCAAGCATATAACACTAAGGAAACTTACTAGGTCCCTATTATCCTTTTGGTCATTTCTTGTATTTGATCAGTTCCAAATATACGAGCAATGCCAAAATCTGAAATTTTCGGGTTCAACTCAATGTCTAGTAAGATGTTACTAGTTTTGAGATCTCTATGGATGATTCTCAACCTCGAGTCTTGGTGAAGATAAAGCAAACCTCGTGCAACACCCTTAATGATGTGATAACGCTTTCTCCACGTCAATAGTTTCCGCGTAGGTTTATCTGTGTATGTAAAAAACTAATTAGGTTGAAAAAAGATTATGTAATTATAACGTTAATTATGTACTTAATTAACTTGTACTCCTAAAACGATGGATTTCTAGAGTAAAACAATCATATGCTACCCGACCATCGATCATAAGGACTTACCATAGATGAAGTTGTTTAAGCTTTTATTAGGCAAATACTCATAGACTAGCATTGTTTCATCTCCTTCAATACAACAACCCAAAAGCTTGACTAGGTTGCGATGTTGTAACTTTGCAATTAAAGTAATTTCGTTCTTCAATTCCTCAACGCCTTGTATCGACTTCTCTAATAGCCTCTTTACCGCTATCTCTTGTCCATTCGATAATTCACCCTGTGGCATAACATTATAACAAAATATAGTAAAAGAGACTCGCAAAAGAGAAACTGCCTTTTGTTCAAAAAGATAAGATTCACTTTTAGCAACTAGTAACTAATATTTAGTCAAGAAAATAACTGCTTTTTTTCGATAATCTTCCAACGAGCGCTACGTGAAGTGATACCTTATAGACAGAACCAAAACCGCCTTGTCCGATCTTGTTTCTATCAGAAAAATTGTTGCAGGCAAGAAATATGGTATCAAGATCGAAAAGAGGTAGTTGAAAGCCTTCATCCTGAGTTTCTTCCATATATTGGAAACTCCCACTCAGTTGAACTGTAACAAAGTGATATAATTAATAAGCTGGTGCGATGTGGTGAAATAAAAGGAAAATGTTACAGATATGGAACCGAATAGAAAATATTTACAAGATAATATCGGGGGATATTTATGCCATTTTCTTTCCCATTTAAAAAATGTGACTACGACCATTAAAAATGATTATGCTAAAAAATGACCTATCTAAAAAATACAAAAAAGAAATAGATTCATACAAAAATTAAGGACCTGGTCCTTTTTAACGAACATGTTCCATTCTTAGTGGACCTAGTCTGTAAATTCATTTTTTAACGTTTTTTTAGGTGGATCTGTTTTTAGCGGACATAGTGACATTTTTGAAAGGTGAGAAAGAAAATGGCTAATAGATCAATGTGGATATTGGATATGGCTAGTACGGCCAATTTCTCTAATATCGGTATATAAAGTGGCAACTTAAACTATGTTTATATATATGACAACCAAATAATTGTACATAAAAGTGCTACAATAATTTTATAGAACATTTTTGGACGTCTTAACTAATTAAAGGTACAAAACGACACAACTTGCAAGCTACTCAAGATCGAATTGTTTAAAGCTTAGTTAACACCTCGAACTCATATAAGGGATATTTTAGAACACTTTTTAAATATAACATCGTATTAATTGACACGTGTCGTTTACTTTAAAAATGACATAAAAATTTGTTAAAAGATAAAAAAACGTCTTAGAAACTTATTATATATATATATATATATAGATGGAAGTTCAAATGAAAACTCATTTTTCATTGTGAACGTGAGGACCACTAAATTCGCGTCACATGGCAATATTCACTCTGAATATCATGCATTATTCATAGTGAATAAAGGCGCCTAAGCTTTATTCACTCTGAATAATGCATGATATTCAGAATGAATATTATCACGTGGCGCGATTTTAGTGGTCCTCATGTTAACAACCAAAATTGAGTTCACATTTGAACCTAACACTATATATATATATAGAGGTGGGTTCATATAAGAACCATGTCGATTAAAGAAAACGTGAGCACGGATCTCAGTCACACATCTTCGGTTACGGTGGACGCGATCACGGAGGATTGACGCAGTTCATGGGTGGGTAGAGATTATTAAAAGAGGGTGACCCAGTCAAAACCGCCTTTATTGATCGGATGAGTAGCTGAGATTCGTCCTCACGTTTCCTTAAAAAGTTATGTTTCTCGCATGAACCCCTCTCTCTCTCTATATATATATATATACACTTCTATGATAGGGTAAAACACAAGTATATAACACAAATGAGCAACTATAGACTAAATTTATATTACGCAACAAGAGTACCTTTAGAGGTGCGTCCTATTTGGTCTTTTCTTTTTTCCCTCATTAACCAACTGATGTACCAAATGGTACCAACTGATAGAAGCACTACTCCAATTACTGTTGCCACCGACACGATCTTAATTGTTACTCGTTTCCTCTTAGCACCAGCAATGGACTCTGAATTCAAGTTTTAATAAGTTAAACCACAAGGCAAACAAGGTATACGTAAATCCGATCAAAGTGCACAAACGCAAAATTAAATCGTATAGAGAGATCAGATTCAAAGAAAACCTTAAAAAATAAAAAACTGAGGAACATCTTGGTCCCTCTTTATCCGGAAACTATGCACTTGTTCATACAAATAATAAAGTTGTATTTTGGTTTTTATGTGCATATATATGCACATACCGTCTGGATGAAAGGCCAATATGGTGTTCTTCAGCTTTCCAAGATCTTGAGGTTTTCCCCCGAACATGACCATATAGTAACCAGGTAGTGGGCTTTTCGGGTTGCATTATGCAACGGAATAACCTTATCCATCGCCCGGGTGCTTAATTAGCTTCATAGAAGCCAACCGAAAAATTCCCGTGTTCCGATGACATTAGGGGGTGTTTGGGATTGCTTATTTAAAGATGCTTATAACTTATTTCCTATTTGGAAAACAAAATAAGTCATTTCTAGTGTTTGGGATTGGTTATTAGGAAAATGCTTATTACTTTTTGGAAAAGAGGATAAATCATTTTATTTCAACTTTTAGAAATCAACTTATGAATTTTCAAAATCAAAGACCTTTTTATTGTTATTTTTTAATACAACAATTAACTAATCCAAACACTTTTTGTGAAACTCATTTTCTACAAAACATAAGTTGATAAAATAAGCAATCCCAAACACCCCCTTAAGGAATGTTTGTTTTTTTTTTAAAATCCCCTTTAAAACCTCTTAAGTCTGAAAAGCAAGAGGTTTGCAAATTTAAGGTTGTTTGTTTTATTTTTTAAAAAATTTCTGAAAATCTCTTACCATCCTCTCAAAATTTAGAAAGATGCACCATCCACTTCTTTTTTTTAACGTGAAATCAAACTTCCGACCTCTGAAAAAAACAAACGACACCTTAGAAAGTTAAGATAACGTACGTAATTCAGCGTGTGCCATCCGTATGTAGATCTGATCTCCGCTACTTCCCCAGTTCTTTATATCAACCAAATCACCGATCCAAACCACGCATCGACCGCCATTCCCGTAAACATTAAGATTCGCATACGCCATACAGCTACAGTTTTTCAAACACTTGACTTTACATTCATCTTCCGTGTAATTCGCCCAGACAACCGGATTATCCGGCAACTTCAACCCGTCGTATTTCACAAACCCATCTCGATGACCGCAGTCCAGCTCGTGTCTCCTCTTACAACCACCCGAATAACTAAAAACCCCCCAATCCAACGGCGATTCGGGCGTAAACCCACTCAAACACTTGCAACTAGTTAGCGAAGCACAGCTCCCATACCGCCCACATTTCATGTAGCTATCGCAAGGATCGGTGTTGAAACTTATCAACAAATTCCAATCCTTACTCCGATTAACCCTCCACGTATAATACTCAAGCAGACCCACCGGCGAAACCACGAACCTCGACAGAATGGTGTCGTCCAACATTTGAAACACGTAGTAAAGCTCGACGGAGTTGTAAACAAATAGGGCCGAAAACAACGGGTTCGTAGTCAGCCTGATGCTGCCACTAAACGTGTTCCCATCAAACGGACCCCATCGGTATATTTTTTGCGAACCATGACGTAGA
Source organism: Carthamus tinctorius (assembly GCA_001633085.1). Taxonomy (NCBI): domain Eukaryota; kingdom Viridiplantae; phylum Streptophyta; class Magnoliopsida; order Asterales; family Asteraceae; genus Carthamus; species Carthamus tinctorius. The sequence goes on from LUCG01111084.1 coordinate 9,821, forward strand.
ACCAACTGCGGTGCTTCACGTGGTTCGAGGCTAAACGAATACTCACCCTCCGAAGGATCATCAACGCTCTTCCACGACCTAACGGACCGCTCCAATCCCGTGTCTAATTTCCATCCCAGCTTAAAACCGGGCAAAAGGGTGTCCGTAGGAAAATCAAAACTCTCCCACAAAAAAACACCCTTGTTTTTAATTTTATCATCTCGAACTACAAGATTACCTGAGTCTAGTAACTGTAGAACCGGACTCGAACCGTTTGCAACGGGTACGTTATCGGTGGACCACACCCTACCCAGTGAGCGATCGTAAAGGGTTAAAACTCCGTTTGCGCTCAAAGCTAGTTTTCCGAAGGAATCGGGCACGGGTTTGTTTCGGTTGGCCACCCAAACCACGGTGAGCGGTAGACCGTGATACCAGATTCCGAGATAGCGAGTGCTGGAGGAGCCATTTCCGGGGCCGAAGAAACCGAGTTCGAATCTTTTGTTGGACGAAAGTAACGTTAGGCCGTCAGTGATTTGTTGGTTGGGTTTCAGGGTGTCTGCTGAAAGGGGGGTTTGAAAGTTTAGAGAAGCGAGTGAGTATAGAAGGAGTATGATGAAGAGCAATGGAGTGGTCATGGTTTGAATTGGAGTAATAAAATTCCAAACGTGGATTGAAATATGCAAATTGGAGGATTCAAAAAGTGGTTTGTTGACTGGGATAAAATGTATATAGTAATACATCATCTGGTGACCACGTTATTACAATATTCATTTCTTTTTCTTCCTACTGTCTGTGTATCTCATCTCTAACGATATTGTAATAGACACGTTATTATGATAATAGGCATTATATTACTAGGAATATATAAGGGTTGTTTTCTAATTGCAACGCCAGGGTTCGAACCCTTTGAATTCTGATATCAAATCAGCTTTTTCTCTCCTGGCCGTAATAAAAAACAAGATAAATAATAAAAAGAGTAAATTACGGATTTGGTCTCTAAGGTATGTCAATTTTTATGGATTTGGTCCCTAAAGTTCATTTATTACACGGATGGTCCCTGAGGTATGCAAATCGTTACGGATTTGGTCTCTGACACTAACGGCTGTCTATTAAATCTGTTAAGACTATGTCAAATGACCATTATACCCTTTTACTTCTATTTTAATAATTTTAAATTATTTTTTTTAATTTAATCCAAAACATCAATATGAACATCAAGAACATCAATACGAATATCAAGAACGCTTAAAAGAATCCATTGAATCTTCATCCTCTTTACCATTTCAATATAAGTCAAGAGCCCTAAATCACATATTCTAAAACTAAATCTAACTCAATAACCATAAAGGTTTCCATAAACCAAACTCAAACCTGGAAACAATCAA
>LUCG01111107.1:0-14219 GCA_001633085.1 Carthamus tinctorius
ACGGTTAAGCCTCACACAATTTATTCGACATCGACTGGTGTAATTTTTTACATAAACAGCCGTGTTAGAAGGATATAGCGATGCTAATTGGATATCAGATGCCAAAAATTCAAAATCACTAGTGGTTATGTATTTACTCTTGGTAGTAGAGCTGTTTCCTGGAAATCTACCAAACAAACTTTGTTGACAAGATCAACAATGGAATCTGAGTTTATTGCTTTAGATAAAGCAGGTGAAGAGGCAGAGTGGCTTCGGAATTTTTTGGAAGATATACCTATGTGGCCAAAGCCTGTACCTGCTATATGTATTCATTGCGATAATCAATCAGCAATATTAAGAGCTTTAAGTTGTATGTATAACGGCAAGTCTCGTCATATAAGAAGACGACACAAAACCATTAGACAACTTCTCACGAATGGAATTATTTCTATAGACTATGTAAAGTCGGTTGACAACCTAGCGGATCCATTTACAAAAGGTTTGTCAAGAGAGAAAGCTGTCAAATCATCAAGAGGAATGGGTTTAAAGCCTATGACGTAAGACGATACTTGATGGCAATCCTACCTAATTGATTGGAGATCCTAAGAAGTAGGTTTAAAGGGACAACCGCAACTTGTTGAGTCGATGAAACACTGTGAGATTCAACCCATTCTTACGATGATAAACAATGTTTTTGCATGATAAGGATAAACTAAGCTTTTAACGATTCTCATAAGATTGGAAATTTAAATGGGGGTGTAGCATGGATACTCCTTATGAGAAATCGCCTAGTGAGTATGAAATGAGGCCGTTTCTAGGAGAATGAAGATAGGCTACATTCTCTAAGTTCACTCATGAATGACCAGGGTTGTTCAAGGCTGAAATGAACACAACATTAGAACTCAATATGTGAGGAGATGTTTTGTGTGATAGTTGTTGTCTAGATTTACATTAAAGTCTGGGTAGTTCAAGACGTCATGTTCACTACCTAGTCGAGTAAATCCGATGATTATTCACTAAGGTTGGTTCAAGGCTGGAAAATTGCTACCATTCCTGATACAAGGCTTCTCCATGGTGCTCTTTTTTTATGGTTATGTATTTTATGGTCTTTCTTTGAAATTTCCATTTATGTGGGGGATTGTTGGATATTTCTTTTAAATAAATGGAAATTTGATTTATTTATTTATTTTTTTTTCTTTTATTTTCAGTTGGTTATTGGCAGTTTAGTAACTGTCTTTATGTCTTATATACACTAGAGTTTCATTTGGTACGTATGCTTTTCCATATATTTTTCTATGCATTTCTCTTTGTGGTTTCCTTGTTTTGTTCTTAAGTTTCTTGTGGGTTTTATTACAAAAGAGGAGAGACACAATATTGGGTTCGATCAACTTCAAATATCGGTGCCGCGATTGACGAATGTACGTTTATACGTTGTTGTATCCTGAGAGATATATCGTCGTTTGATTCCATCGACGTATACGGGACGATTTTGTCTTAAGGCATAAAGATCTTAATCTCGACTCAACGTTTTACTTTTCGTGTTTCAGTTTTATGTATATATGTTTTAGAGTGAATTACATTGATGGTCCCTATGGTTTGTTTAAATTTCGGATTTGGTCCCTAAAATAAAATATCTACATTGATGGTCCCTACCTTTTCGTTTTCATAACATCCATGATCCCTCTACTTAACAATGTTAGTTAGAAAATTTTATCAAGGATTAACTTGTCTTTAAATAAATTCTAGGGACCAAATATATAATTTTCTCTAAGATTTAATTGATTCATTGTTTCTTTTAACTTTCTATTAAAAAATATATTATATACATCTAATTAAAAATCAAATTTATTAAAATAAATCAAGTAAATATCTATATATTTATTTAAAATCTATTAAATCCATAAAAAAACTTAGCCTTGAAAATACCAAGTTTAGAAAAAAAGGGATATGAAGATTACTTCACATATCTTTTGAATTAAAAATTAAAATAAGCTAGGATACCATCGAAAATTAAGTTTAGTTGACATGAAACTATTAATATATAATCAAATTAGAAATAATTAAAATAATAATAAAATAAAATTTATAAATGAAGGATAAAGAACATTGATTATTCAGACAAGTATAAAAATTTATTACTACAACAAATTAGGATTATATGACACACAAAAACATAATAATAAACCACTTTATAAGACTTAACTTATAAAAACAAAAAGTAAAACGTATTATCTAAAGGTGTTGCAATAAGTTTATATAACGCTTTTGGATATCGTAACAAGTTTTTTGGACATTTATAATACAAAATGTCACATTAACAATTTTAAATAAAAGTCCTATAGAAACAAGCATCCTATAAAAACATGTTTTTAGTACTTATTTTATATCATATAAACCTAATTTTGTTGTAATTATAGTTATTTTTAGTTGTTTGAATGACCAATGTTTTCATCCTTAAATTATAATATTTTTTTTTCTTATTAGTTTAATTATTTGTAGTTTCATCGTATATTAATAAGCTTACTTTAAGCGAACTTAATTTACAATATGTTGTTTATATATTTCAAATTCCTAATTGGAATAATATGTGATTTTATCTTGATTTTCTTTATTTTTTAAACTTTATAATTTTTAAAGATAGTTTATGAATGAATATAATCGCTTTTAAACAAATATATAAAATATATATTTCAATGTTTAATTTATTTTAATAAAGGAACTAATAAAATAAAAAGTAATAACTTTTAGAAGAAAATCGTGAATTAATTATGCTTATAGTAGATTACATTTTGGTCCTTATAGTTTATTCAAAGATTAGTTAGTGCTATATAATATTTGGCAATAAGATTGTTAAATGAAGGGATCATGAGTGTTGTAAAAATGAAAAGTTAGGAATCATTATTATAGATAGTTTGTTTGAGGGACCAAATCCAAAATTTAAGTAAACCACAGGGACTACATATGTAGTAATTCACTCTATGTTTTATTTTCTGATGAAATTTGGTACATAAGAAATAACACCTGCATCGTCGTGACGGCTTAAAAAACCCTCCAAAACCCTCAAACCAAGAACACACACACACACACAATCACACACACACACACACACACAATCTGAAATTGAAATCAGGAAAATGGGGAAGCTACCACCATCACTCCGAAGCGGCAAGAATCTAGGTTTACCAATTCGATCTCTAGTTCAAAATGTTCGATCATCTCCTCAGGAAGCAGAATCAGGATTACAATCGCCATCCTCCTCCCATAATACCCGTAGAAACCCTAAATTAATCACCGGAAAACCACCGGCATCCACCACCGGCGGCCACCCCTCACCACCGCCGCCCCCGCCCGTAACCTTCACTTCCCCTGACATCTCCGCTGCCAAAGCCCTATTCAACTCCCTCGCCACCACCACCAAATATTCGTCGCTGATAAACAACCGATTCTGCAACGCCGTCCTCCAATCGTACTCATCTGTTTCTTCGAACGTTCAAGATACAATCGTGTTGCTCAATCACATGACGAGAACCTACCCTTCGTTCTCCCCTGATAAGTTCAGTTACCACGTCCTATTATCGCAAGCGTGCAGAAAACCTAATTCTGATCTTTCCAATGTCAATCAAACCCTAGACCTAATGGCTTCAAACGGATTTGAACCCGATAAGGTCACCACAGACGTTGCTGTTCGAACTCTTTGCAGCACCGGACACGAAGAACACGCGATTGAGCTGATGAAGAAGCTATCGCAGGTTCAATTTACGAAACCTGATACTTATACTTACAATTTTCTGGTAAAACGGTTGGTGAAGACTCGAACCGTGAGCAGTGTGAGTTTGTTTATTAAGGAAATGAAAGAGGGGTTTCATGTAAACCCTGATTTGGTGACTTACACCATTTTGATTGATAATGTTTGCAATGGGAAGAATTTACGCGAGGCAATGCGGTTATTGGATGTTTTAAGAGACGAAGGGTTTAAGCCGGATTGTTACGTTTATAACACGATTATGAAAGGGTATTGTATGGTGAGCCATGGGGGTGAAGTCTTGAGGGTTTACAAGAAGATGATTGAGGAAGAAATAGAGCCTGATTTAGTCACTTACAACACTTTGATTTATGGGTTGTCGAAATCCGGTAAGGTTAAAGAGGCCATGAGGTTTCTAAAAGAAATGGCGAAAATGGGTCATTTTCCTGATGTGGTTACCTACACTTCATTGATGAATGGGTTGTGCAGAGAGGGAAATGCACTTGGTGCAGTGGAGTTGTTGGTGGAAATGGAGAATAAAGGGTGTAGTCCGAATGAGTGCACGTATAACACTTTGCTTCATGGGTTGTGTAAGGGCAGGCAGCTGGAGAAAGGGGTTGAATTATATGGGGTGATGAAGGAGAAGGATATGAAGATTGAGTCAGGGTCGTATGGGACCTTTTTGAGGGCACTTTGTAGGAACAATAGAGTTGCTGAGGCTTATGAAGTGTTTGATTATGCGATAGAGAGCAAGAGCTTGACAGAAGTTGCTGCTTATTCGACATTAGAGAGCACGCTTAAGTGGCTCAAGAAAGCTAAAGAGCAAGGCCTCACTGTTTGATAAATTGAAGAGGTATGTCTCTATATCTTTACGTCTTCTTATTTATATGTATTCATTATCATGATTCGTGTTTGACTCTATCTTGTTTTTCCTAAACATTTCCTTCATTCCATCATGGGCTTATGGCTGTGTCTGCTGAAAAGTATTATCACTTAGCATATAGAAAAAGAAAGCAAATTGCTGTGTAGGTTCGTTGTAAAGATTGCTCCCTTAATATGGTTCATGGTCTAACTCATAGTTGTTAAAAGCATGCCTAGGCTGAGCCACCTTGTGGGCGTAGGCGCGTCTCATAAGGAGTTGTTAAATACCTAGTCAAACCCTACAATTAAATAAGGGGTCGTACCAAATGCTTACCGGATAAGCGCTACCCGCAAGGACATTACCGTTACCTTATTGTATAACTTTCTTTGCCATCAAAATTAATTGTTGGTAAGAGTTTTTAACCCGATAATCACTTACCAGGAAAGATCATTTTCATCACTTACGGGGTAAGACTCTAGGTCCTTGTTATGGGCTTATGGCTCTTAGGCTAAGATTCTCGGTGGTTTCCATGCTCAACTAGAAAGATTTATTAGGTAAGTGATAGTGTGATACCGATAAGCATTTATCTTGTCACGTCTTTAGTAAATGACCCCCAAGTTTTCTCCTCTTGTCATCTTCTAGACTTCTTAAAGTTGTTAAATAGATGGCATAAGTAAAACCTTAATTTAAAAAATACTTGGTCCTTAGAAGTTCAAGCCGCCTCTATAAATACCCATATCTTAAATCTTTTCCTTCACAACTCAAGTTTTAAACCCTTCTCCCTCTATTGAAGAACTGTTGGTTGTTGCATTGGAGGGTTGCACTTGCTACATTTTTTAGTTGTGTATAACGGTGTGTGTGTATTAATAAGACGCGCCTTGCATTCCTGAGGCCCGCGCCTCACACGTGCTCCTCGCATTTAAGCCCTAGGACCCCTTTTCGCCTAAGTGTGCGTGTGCATGCGCCTTGAGCATTTAACAACTGTGGTCTAAGTGCTTCTTGTTTGTTTAATGTCGAAGATTAAGAGCATCTATCTATTTGATCCATTGAAGTGATATTTGATCAATAGGCTTTGTTATTTAAATTGCCGCAAGGGGTGAGGGAAGTAGGGTATTTGTTTCCGTTTGAGGACGACTCGAATAGAAGCCAGGTTTGCTTAGGGCCTGTTTGTTAACACCTTAATGGGACTCCTTGCTTATTTGGTCAGCTACAATCGACTTGTTGGTAGTGGCTTAAATGATATAGAAGGTGGCTTATTCAATAAGCTTCTAGGGAGGAGATTTATGCAGAAAACAATTTTTTTCCGAAACATGCTCCTTTCAACTATGAAAAAGCCCCCCGACAAAAAACTGTCATAATCTATACAGACTAATTAATCCTACTTGTGTGTGTCTATGAACTATGAATGATGTGGTTAGGTAATGTAAAGGTCTAAAGTTAAAAATTTAAGAATAAAAAAGCTAAAAAGATTTTTTATCATAAGAAAATTTGAAAAAAGTTACGTCTTATAAAAAAAACACTATAGGTGTTATTGCAACAACAGAGACACGTCTTATGCTATGACACACGTCTTTTAGAACTCTGATTTTAACACGCTATATGAATCAAAGTTAAGTTTTTACTTCCTTACTTGACACATCTACATGTTCGTTGCTTCTATTATCAAATCAGACATATTTGAAGCATGCCTTTTAACTTTTTGATCTCTGCTCTAGGTTGTTGTTTGCTCTCTTGACCTGTTCTTGTTACAAAATCACTAGAAATTCTATTTTTAAGTATATACATTTATGTACAAAAAATGCAACAAATAAACACATACACACTGATTTCCTCCGTAACGAGATGATATGGGATTTGAATCACTCCCTACCATCTTCTTCTAATTTCTTCTGGTCATTATCACAATACCCCATCTTTCACTAAATCACCACTTAGCCCTTGAACTTACTTCTTTCTTTACTTGACACATTCAGTCCCTTGATGATTGTTTCTTTACAAACCACCCCCAAAGGGGTGTTACACTACCTTTCCCAAAGAATTAAGTAGATCGTTTAGAGGGTTTGAGGGGTTGTTTGTTTTCATCTTAATAGTTCCATTAACAGGCAACATTTGAAGCACGGAGAGGTGAAGCTTGTTTGGCATGAAAAAAGTCTGCATCTTAATGTTTCTAAAACCCTCTGAAAGATTTTGTATTTTGCGCCTCCCTTAACCATTCAACGCCTATTTCATTCTAAACAATTACCAAATAATCATATTTCATTTTACACTATGTCATAAGAGTCTCTTAGTCATTCTGACCACTTAATCATCGTGCACCAAACCATTCAACAACTACCAAACAACTCTTGAATGTTGAAATAATCAACTAAACATAGGTTACTGCTTACATATTTTGTGCTAAGTTAGTGATAAACAACTACATATTGGTGATGGAATCTTGGGTTTAGGTGCATTGGTTAAGACTCAAGTGGAAATCTCATCTTTCATGGTTTCGAATCTAGGTGCTGACAAACTCCTTGTGATCATAGAGATTCGCTTGCGGTGACTTCAATTCATTCACGATCACCCCTTGGGTTAGTTAGTACATGGAAGTTGCCCCGGATACCATAATTACCCAAAATTTTTGGTGATGAATTTACTGCAACATCGGTATGGAAACAAAATAGTTGCGGATGAAAGATTACAATAGTTATGAAGTTGAATGTAAAACATAAGAGCATCTCCTATGGGATTCCCATTTCTTGCTACCATTTTGCTTTACTAACATCATTTTGTTACAATGGGATTCTCATTTCTTGTACCGTTTTTGGTGTAACGAATAGCAAAGTACCAATTCGGTCTAACACTATTAATCGTTTTTTAAGGTTTGAATGTATATTCAAATGGTCCCTAAAGTTATGTTTATTTATTTTTAAAAAACTACAAAACATTTACTTCTTATTATATTATTAATTAGACTTACATTATTAAAACACAATAACATGTCTAACAAAAACATGTATGTAACATAATAAATAGGTAAAATGTATAAACCACCAAAATAAGAAAAGACACATAACTGGGATTGTTGTTTGAAAAACCTGGTTTAGATACTCCAAGATCACCGGAGTATTGTTCAAAAGTAGTTGTAGGCGGTATTTCTTGACGTTGTTGAGCCCTCTTCTGAAAAATACGTGATTGTTCAGCTAGAAGAAAATGCTTGTATGTTAGGATCATGTATTGAGTTTACGTTTTGAAACAACATTTTATATTCCTTCTTAATCTATTAGATCTCTAATAGGTGTTGCGTCTCTTTGTTCGTTACCTTTTAGAATCATATATCAATAAATGCATGAGTATTATTAAACGTTTATATACTTAAAGATAAAATAAATCTACCTAAAATGATGTAAGTATTACTTATAGGACAATAATCTTTGTTTGCACGTTTTTATACTGTTTTTTTAGAAACGGTGTAAAAATAATGTTCACCATTAGAAAATGCTGTGACTAATGTTTGTACGCCCCCTTATTAAAAATCAAAATATCATATATACCTAACCTAGTATTAGGTTCAAATGAGAAGTGCTAAAAAAATGCAAAGTAGAGAAGTGATCTCAACCACTCATCTCGGTCAACAAAGGCGTCTTTGACCGGTCTCCCCCTTTAATAATCTCTACCCTCCCATGAATCGCGTCAATCCTCCGTGATCACGTCCACCGTATGAGTGGTGGACCGGTTAAAGCCTCCTTTATTGACCGGATGAGTGGTGGAGATCACTTCTCTACTTCGCATTTTTTAGCACTTCTCATTTGAACCTTTCTCACCTAACCTAATCTATAAATATCATATATGCCTTTCTTAACTTATCAAAATATCATGTTTATCCAAATAACAAATTTTATCAATTTTTAATCATTTTAAATTTGATTTAATAATCAAAATTAGTTAAATGACTGTTGTACCCCTTCTTCTTCTTATTATTATTATTATAAGAAGTTCACAACAAGCCAAATTGAAGCATCCAACCCCATTCTTGGCACCCTTCACAGTAATACTCCTCCCTCGTCACAACGTAATACCTCCGGCGCTACCTCACCACAACTAGTATTTATCTTTTCCGGCAATACCTACAACATCCATCATCGTGGCCTCTCACCTTAACCACCATCGCAAACCCTAAGTTTGTGGGCAAAATCAAAACAACATTAAAGAAAAACTCCGAATCAAAGCCAGAAAAAAGAACCAAATCCGAGAGGGTGCTTAGTTTTACTTCACGTCGGAGAAGGAAGGGGGCTTCGGCAAACAATGTAGGGATGTGGAGCAGAATGATATAATCTTGAAAACAAGAAAATCAAGATGGGTAGGATGGATTCATAGGAATTTGTGCTTTCACCGGAGAAGATGAACACATAAGCCAGGTTGGGAAAGGGACAATGTGTCTGTGTAGTGTACATATATTTGATATACATATATAGAGAAAGGTTCAAACGAGAAACATATCAATTTAAGAGAACGTGAGAAACAATCTCAACCACTCATCCGGTCAACAAAGGNTCTGCGATCACGTCCACCGTAACCGCAAGATGAGTGGCTGAGATTGCTCATCACGTTCTCTTAAATTGACATGCTTCTCATATGAACCTCCCTCTACATATATAATATAGTATATAATTTTATAATATATCTATAGTTACTTAAAGAAAATTGGAATAAAAGTTTAAAAAAAAATAAAAGATTTAAAAGGGTATAATAGTCATTAAACTATTTTTGATTATTAAATCAAATTTAAAATAATTAAAAATTGATAAAAATTGTTATTTGGGTAAATATGATATTTTGATAAGTTAGGAAGGCATATATGAAATTAACCCTAGTTTTTAACCATCATATTTGTAGTTTCATGAGGACTAAACACTGAACACTCTTAAATTTTGGAAAGGATGACTAATATAAAATTTCCAATAATACATCAGATAAAGAATATAACCCTCTCCATAGATCAATACTTGGATTACCTCAAAGCGAATTTAGATTTAACATCATTAATTTACAAACTAAGCCATACATTAAGATCAAGTCTAAGTCGGGTGTTACTAAATCCCAATAAAAGCCGTTATTGCGAAATGCGAAAGATGTCATCGAATAGCTAGGCTCTTCTCGTGCCTTTAATTAGCATTCACTTCACCACGGTGTCGCTAGTACCCACCTCAACAAGGAACTGATGCACATGCCGACAAATAAAAAACGCCTAGTGAGTTCTAGCCTAGAATTTTTATCACGATTTGTAAAATGGAACACATTAAAATATGAACCTAACATCTTTCCCAAAGACCGCCACTTTTATGAAGAAATATAGTTTACCAAAAGCCCCGATCGCTATGAGACCAAAACCCAATGCTCACATACCCAAGTATTGAAATGCCCAAAATCCGATTTCACGCATTTCTCTTAACATACCGATTTCCGAACTAGCCTTAAATTATACTTACAACTTACTCAAAACCCTGGGTGTTACATGTAAAATTGTTAAAATTTTATTTTATTTTATTTTAATTAATACATTAGTTGGTTTGCAACCATTTTGGTTAAAAGGAATACCATGTATGTGTGAGAAACTTTCTTAAATAACTATATACATATTTTCATGTGTTATAAAAAGTATTGATCAGTGTTCTTTTTTAAACTAAATCAAGAACAATTTGTAATTTCTAGAGATTTTATAATTTCTTGAAAACCAAAATGCTTATCAAACACTATTTCTATGAATAGTGTATATTTTCTTTTCAGAGTATTTATTTATCTTGTAAGATGATATTTCTTTCATAATATCGATGTGCATTTTTTTGTCGTTGACGTTGTAATTAGTTTTGTTTTACTATTTTTATTTTTGCAAGAAACCAATTTATTTAAATATCCATTAATAAGATGAGAATAAAAAGAAAAAAGATTTATGTATCATAATTAATCTCAACCCAAAGTAAAAACGTGTAAAAAGTGAATGTGCAAGAAAATGGTATCCAAAAGGAGGATAAAAAATTGTTGTATTTTTGGCATGATCTTTTTTTAATAGAGAAATAGGACGGCTTATCGAATACTTAACGGGTAACTGTTTACTAGTAAGAGAGACGCAATCTCACTTACTTTATTGTAAAATATTATTAGCATGCAAGACTCGTGGTTTTTAGCTATGCCTTTTACTGGATAAGATTTCAAATCTTGCGAGTGTTCAATTGTTAAGGTAAGTGATATTAGAAAAACGTTTACTTGATAAGTGCCTAATACATGGCCCCTAGGTTTGACTTAAGGTGTCAAATACGATGATTTAAGACAGTTTATAAAATGCTTACTGAGTAAGCGTTTACCGGCTGACGGCTACCATTTACTTCAGCAAACTACTTGGTAAGTCAAAAAGCATACTACTGCCCAATTAGCATTTACTAGATATTTACCAACATTTCATTTTAAAGCTAAGAATGTATTCAATAAGGTAAGTGAGGGTGTTACCTTTGGGCAACAAGCCTTTGATAAAGGACCCGTAAGCTTACTAATATGAATCTTTTGGAGACTTTTCAAATGCAACTTTTTCATTAGGAGAAGATAACGAATTACACGCGACGAACAAAATCAGCAACAATAAGTTAATGAAGAAAAAAAACCCTAATTCATGAAACAACATTCGACGGTTGAAATTTTTACTGTCCGTCAATTGATATTAAAAACCCCTAAAGATCTTCACCGATACATGAAGATTCTCTTTTTTGCGATCAACCAAAATCCATCCTCAGAATATCTACTCATGCCCATGGCTATGGCTATGAAGATGAACACCATTAAAGTCAAGAGACCACATCTTGATGATGATGGTGGTGGGGTTTGATCAATGGCATCTTCTTCCATGAGGGTCTCGGCGGTTGGGCTCGATGGTGCAAGCTGACCCATGAGCTTGTTGTACTCGTCTTTGACGCAAACGGGTCCACAAGGCAAGCTAATGGAGCGAACATGAGAGTTTTGTCTTTGATAGGTTTTAGCCATTTGGGTTTAATTTGCAAGCAAATGGGTTAGGGTTCGTTGGCCATTTATAGCATGGAACACAAAGGGGACATGACAGATCATAAGTAAGATTAGGGCATGTGATGAGATCTCCTTAAAGAAAGGGTTTCTTGATGGCCAGCAAAGGCTTTAATGACTTCTCATTTGTCTAATCCACATTATCATGCATATTATGCCTCTCTCTCTCTATATATACATATACATATACATATACATATACATATACATACAGAGGGAGGTTCATACGAGAAACATGTAAATTTAAGAAAAAGCGAGGAGCAATCTCAGCCACACATCTTCGGTTACGGTGGACGTGATCACGGAGAATTGATACAATTCATGGGAGGGTAGGGATTATTAAAGGGGGGGGGGACCACGGTCAAAGCCGCCTTTATTGACCGGATGAGTGGCTGAGATTGCTCCTCACGTTTTCTTAAAAAGTTACGTTTCTCATTTGAACCTTTCTCTATACATACATATATAAATATTTGAGAAGTGACTAATATATGCATTGATGCATATATAGATAATTCATATTTCGGTTTTGAACTGGAGGACAAAGGAGGGTACGACACGTATCTTGATGTCCACATTCAATATAATAAATGATACAATATTCATGATGAATAATACACGATCACTATTCATGATGAATAACCCATGAAGTGTGAAACACATGTCACGCTCTCCTTTGTCTCCGTGTTCACATCGAAAATTAGTTCTCGTTTAAATTTGCTCCTATATGTATAAACGTATATATAGTTACAGTGGATCATGTGAGAAAAAGAGTTAAGGTGAGAAGGATAAGAAAGGATCTGGACCATTGATCACTTTTGATCTCAAACTCATACGATGGATTGTGCTTGATAATTGGTCTGGCTCATTCTAATTATCTTGCTCCTATATATATAGTGGCAAACGTGTCGTGTCGTGTCGGGTTCAAAGTTAAACGGGTTGAAACTGCTTGACCCTAACCCGACCCGTTTAACATTTATAAAATTAAAAATAAAAAATTCACAAAAGTTAGGAATCCAAATTTTATAATTCAAACTTATAGGATTGAACCAAATCCATTAACATTGTTATATTAAAAATCCAAATAAATCGTAAATTAGTAAAATGATAAAAAGAAAACTTTGTATATATACACAAACACACACACATATATGTATAAACGGGTTAGTCGGGTCATTTTCGAGTTGATATGCTTGACCCTGACTTTACCCATTTAATTTTCGTGTCGTGTCGTGTCAACCTATTTACTTAAGCGGGTTGAAATATGTTACCCAAACCCGTTTATTTCGTGTCAGGTTAATGTGTCGTGTCAGTTTTTGCCAGCTCTAATGAGAAGGATAAGAAAGGATCTAGACCATTAATCACTTTTGATCTCAAACTCATACAATGAATTGTGCTTGATATGAGATTAGTCTTGCTCATTCTAAATTAGCATCTAAGGATGGAAATTCCTTCTTACTTTCCTTACGATAACTTTCTTCTAACAGAAACCCAACCCTATAGCTGCATACACAATGGATATGCATTAATGATATGCTTATATAGAATGCATATATCAATAAGTATATGCATTAATACATGTATATACATTGTACGAATAGAAGTTCATTTAGCGATTTTAAATATTTTATAAACCATTTTTTTAAAAGTATTCACGGTTATCAACTTTGACAATATTTGTAATAATCGTCTTGTCGTGTGAGTCATGACAGATATTCATGAAAACTAACAAAATATACAATTATAAATTTCTAAAATATTTAGGGTTTCTAAAAATAACAGGAATGTTCAAATGTGAACTCAATTTTGGTTGTGAACATGATGACGAATCTCCAGTCACTCATCCGATCAATAAAGATGGCTTTGACCGGGTCCCTTCCTTTAATACTCTCCACCGTCTTATGAATCGCGTCAATCTTCTATGATCGCGTCCACCGTAACCGAAGATGTGTGGCTTAGATTCGTCTCCACGTTTACAACCAAAATTGAGTTCACATTTGAATCTGACCCTTCTAATTAAACCTCTTGTAATAAACCTCTTTTCCTATATTATATATATCCATTGTATATATATGTGGCTACATGTGTATTAAATTTGGTCGTCGATACGTTGTATCTTTCCCATATAATTAAGATCACTCACTATTTTCAACATTTCATCCCTTCCCTCCATGATTACCATATGACTGCACATGGGGCTTCTATTCATTATATAATATATATATGTTTAATCTCAATGACTTTCTAGATAATCCCAAAAACAAGTTTAATATTCTATCAAGTCCGTAATTAAGTATTATTATATTTGATTAGAGAAAGAGATTAACTTTATCATCTTCATTCATTTATTTTATTGAATAACATTGTTGTTAAGTGCTTTTTATCAGATAAGCTAAAAATAAGATTCTCATTCTTTATTATTTTGTTGAATAAGGCTCTTAACCCTTATCATACTTAATTAGTCAATTAAATAAATGATACTAGGTAAACATTTAATCATCAAGTTTCTTTTATGATGAGTTATGAAATACATATATAGAAAAAGGTTCAAATGAGAAACATAACTTTTTAAGAAAACGTGAGGAGCAA
>LUCG01111126.1:0-10637 GCA_001633085.1 Carthamus tinctorius
GAACTTTAGGGACCAAATCCGTAATTTTCGTCATACCTTAAGGACCAAATCCATAATTTACTCCTAATTAGTTCTCATTGTTGACCCTGCCTGAATAGGGCCCATAGTGTCATACACTTCATCGGTAAGGAAAACTCGTACAATGCTACAAATTTAAAACTTCATTCTAAATAGACAACTATCTACTAATAATTATTATATTTTTAGTTTCTTTTTTTACGTAAATTAATATAACATCTTACTTTTTACAATTCCAACATTATTAAGTAATGATTATGTAATTATAGTTGTATTATTATTATTATTTGACTTATATTATATTAATGTATTAGTTAAGGTTTTTTGTTATTATTTTTTTATTAGCTATTACACTATAATAACAACAATAACAATTATTATATTAGTATAATATAAAATAATATTATTATATTTTTAACAATATTTTATACTATTAACTTACTAAAAAAATTATATTGTTATTTAAAAAAGTAATTTAATTGCCATACTTTGTTCTTCTATTTTAACATATTCGTATTTACAATTTAATAATATTTTATAGTATATAATTTTCATTTACCATTTCATTAATATTTAGAAATATATGATAAATTTACCAATTTAAAAGTAATTATATAACTCTAAAAGTAGATTTTATTTGAACAACTCTTTATTAATTATGACTACTTAATAATTTCTTATTTTTATTATTTTTATCTAGAATTTTGTTATTGTTAATGTTTTAAGAATGCATTTGCTTATAATAATATGAACTTTTGACCTGACTTTTTATTTTATCAAATAATAATATGTTTTATTGTGATTTTATATATGTTTGTTTATAAATTAAGTTGACTTTTTTGTAAATAATAATTATTTAAATTTATTAATTTTAGTTTTAACCTTAAATTAAACAAGTTGATATTTGTATAACAACTAAGAATGATATGATTTTTAACTTTTACCAATTGTCTTATAAAAATAATTAAAAAGGGCTAATATAATTGATAAATTAAAAGTTAATAAAAAATATAAAAAATAATGTTTCATTATATACATATATATTTTATTAATGATGAATTTAAATAGCATAAATAATGTTTAAATTTTATGGCTCGTATATGTTCGATATATAGTCATATTAAATTATTGCTAAAATATTTAATTATAATTAAATTTACTATTATGTTTGATGTGATAATAACAAAATAAAAGTAAAAAAGTAAGAAGGATAATTAATATAAATGTAACAAGGAGAGAGAAAATATTTAGGTAAATGATATAGTTAATGATTGAATTAAATAAGTAGTCTCATTATTAATACCTATATGATCTATAATAGGTAGATAGGTGTCTAAATAGTAACACCCAATTTAAATGGCATTATATTTAATTATTGTTATTAAAATTATTATTTAATAAAGATTAAGGGGTTGTTTACTTGGTGCTGATCGGTTCAGCAAATGCTGGCTCGGTCAACAGTAAGATTGTTTACCAAGTTTGAGATCTGACTGAAATCTAACTGGGGATCTGATCGAGATTTGAATGAGCCAGAACCAAAATGTCACTTACCCGAATCAGATTTGTTTATTCCATATTTGTCCATTCTTTTTCTTCTTTTTTTCTTTTAACATCCAACTATAAAAAAAAGTTAAAATAGTTTTTTTGTTTGTTAGCAAGTACTTATAAGAAACATGTGGTAAACACCCTTATCTGCACAACACTTATCCGGGGCAGCACGGTTCAACACTCTTACCCATGTCAGGGCTTGTCAGATAAAAATTAGTAAAAGGCCCCTAAGATGTAGAAAGTTATACAAACTTAAATATATATCCTAGACAAGGTACTTTAACAAATTAAACTCTTCAATATATCCAAATAATGAACTACCAGTTTTTCTAGATTAACATAAAAAAATATACCCAAAGTTGTTTTAACTTTTAGTAACTTCTAAAATCATAAATAATTATGAGATTTATTTACCAAACATTTACCGATAATACTCACAATCTCATTTCCGTTATTGGTAACGTTTTTTACCATTAAAACATTCCTTCTCATAACCCGTATAGGATAAATCAAACATTTAGGTAACTATTTTTCTTCAAATGTTATCTAAACTTTGTCTATACTACATTTTTGACAATTTGAAAATTAAGTTACGCCATATGAGATTAAGCCTGACGACAGAATGCTAAAGCCTGGACTTAAACCCAAAGTCGATGGGATATTTCACTACATCTCTCTAAGCCTTTTAACAGTACGTCATAATGATTATGGTTTAGGTCAATTAAGATAGATAGATTGAGTTTTGTGAATATGTTACAGAAAATTCGAACAAAAAAGTATATTATATGTATAAACAATTCACTATATTATAAAACATTTGTGTCTTTTACTTAGAAATTCTAAAATTTCCATCTTACAAGTTACAACTTTTTATCGTGTATATAATATAAAACTAGCTTAGGGACCGTTTACTTAAACACTTACCCAATAAGCATTTATCAGTAAAATCGAATACTATCACCTATCATATCGGACAATATTTTAGTCTCTCAAAACGGTATCGTATGCAACATTTTACCTGGTAAACACTTACCGGGTAAAAGTTGTAAATCTTACTTACCGGGTAAGGCTTTCGGTTCATGCAATCGCTCTTACTAGGTAAGATTCTACTCTTTGTCATGTTCATCTTGTAAGGTAAATTTATCCAGTAAACACTTACTGGGTAAGCGTTAAATAAACGACACCTTAATATCGAGGTTTAAACTTCATAATTTTTGGTATTTAAAATAGAATTTCGTTAATTTTTCACTCTCAATTACTAATAAACTAGTATTCGACATCGCGCGTTGCGCGATGAACAAACTTGATAGTATTATTAATATTGTAAACATTGTTTTTTTTGAATATTTTCAAAAACATGATATATGTTGCAAGTCATTAACAATTTATTTTAGATTTTTTTTAACGGTAATAAGGGAATCAGAAAGGAGCTTCGTCTCGGCCATCACCCCCAAACAGAGACCCCGAATTTTATTGGATTTGAAATAAATATTGGATTTGAGCATTTCAAAATTATTAGAAATAACCATATTTAATAGTTACATGATATTAATGAACGTCATTTAAAATAAATTTAAACAAAAAAATACTATAAAATTCAGAAAGAAATAGAAAATCACCAACAATCTAGTGGAAGATTTTGATTTTTACTTATCCAAGACTCAACACTATAGTAATAAAAAAATAGAAATATTTAGATTTACATTAAATATTCTATATTTATTTAAATAGAAACATGTACATAAAATATATCAATAATTAGTGAATAAAGTTACATTATCAAATATTTACATTATCACTAAAATAGGTAATTTAAATAATTTTTATATTTTAAACCATATAATACGACTATTTCTAAAATCATAATCATCTTTTTGAAAGAAAAAAATATGACAAAATATTTTTAAATGTAATAAAGTGTTCTTATTTATCAATATTATCAGTTTTTTATAAGAAAATACGTAGAAGTCTTTAGATTCAAGAAATAGTTTTTTTTTTCTTATCAAGAATCAATTCCTTTTTCGTTTAACATCGATTTATCTTCTTCCAATTTTTCATTCTCATTTATCAACAAATCTTTGATGTTAAATTTTTTTCTTGGCAATTTTGGGTCAAATGTTGTATTGATGTTTGGGTGACATGAACACGACTGAATAACATTGTCAAACACCTTCAAGTTTTCACTTTTCTTGTGTAAAGGTGATTCATTACCTTCATTTTATAAGTCGATGGTCTCGTATGACAGTAATTTCTATCTCATTAGATTGTAGTAAAACTTCAAGATTGAAATAGATAGGTTGTATGAAGTAAAAAGTAAATTCACAAATTGAAATCGATCTAGTTTTGAACATAATTCAAAACCACTAAATGTTAAAAACAAAAAAAACTTCGAAGGATATTAGTCAATTTACATGTTCGTAGAACTTTAATTTTTCAAATAAGACACTAAACACATATATTAGTATATACCAAATCAAGAATCGAATACAAAAATCAAGATTCATTTTCCTTTGTAAGTAACAATGTAATATCAGAATCCCCATTGCTCAAATTTTCTATTAGCATTTTAGGTTACACACCTAAAAAAATAGAGATAAAAATGAGAATTAAGGTAAGAATAAATCATTGAACAATAAAATAGAAAAAATCAAAAATAAATTGAAATTGAAGGAGTACTTGAATGATACTTACATGTAATAAAAATATGTACGCTTTGATGATAAAGTTTTAACGACATATTTAGAAATCTTTAGATAGTTCGTTTCTTGTGCCACTTACTACAAAAAAAAACCCATCATAAAAAGCATATAAAATCAATACAATAGCAGATAACTTAACAATAAACAAAAATTGAAAACAAATAAAAGCTAGAATAAATTGAGATTGAAGGAGTACTCAAATGAAAGACTTAATGTAATAATAATATGTGTGCCTTGACGATAAAACTTTGATGTTCTTCACCATACTTAGAGGTGTTTAGATAGCTTGTTTCTTGTACCACCCACTTACTAAAAAAGACAACATATGAAGCATGTTAAATCAATACGATAACAAATAACTTAACAATACGGAGAGATTGAGAGATAGGTTGTTGTATGACAAAAAGGTTTAAAAAATGTAAATAAATTGAAATTGAAGGAGTACTCAAACGAAAGACTTACCTGTAATAATAATATGTGTGTCTTGACGATGAAACTTTGATGTTCAACATAGTTAGAAGAGGTGCTTAGATAGCTTGTTTCTTGTACCATCTACATACTAAAAAAGACAACATATGAAGCATGTTAAATCAATACGATAGCAAATAACTTAACAATACGGAGAGATTGAGAGATAGGTTGTTGTATGACCAAAAAGTTTAAAAAATGTAATAACATAGCCAACAATAAAACAACAAACATGTATGCTTAAATAAGAGAATATATATGATTAATCAAAGTAAAGAAAGGAAAGTGAATAGTTAGAAACATAAAGAATGAAAATAAAACGTTAATTTACATAAATTACAATAAATTGAATGATTAATTATAATAAATGACTACTTTATTGATGTATTTATGTTGTGTAAATTAAGTTAACATAAAAATAATAAAGAAAATGAAAGGTTGAATGAGAAGTTAAACTTATTGAATGAGAAGTTTTTTTTTTATTAAAAGAAATTCAAAATTATGAGAAAATTGATAGGGATGAATGGAGGCTTCTCATAATGCCACCTAAGCAACTCCAAATCTTACTTTTATATAGATATAGATTTTTATACCCATAACATCGTATAAATATACAACTAGAGGGATGTTTGGGAGTGCTTATTTAAAACAATTTTATTATTTAGTAAATGTATTTATCAACTTATGTGGTGTGAAAAAAGGGTTGCTTAAAAAGTTATTTAGAGTAACTTATTGTTGTATCAAAACATGATAATCTATAGAAAGTCAATCAACACTTAAATGATATTTCTTATTAATCAGAGATAGTTTAAAGAAGTATTGCTAACTACTTGTACCTAATCAAATTACTTGTTATTTTTAGTAAAAAAATATAACACCAAATAAAATATAAAATCTTAAATTAAAGGAGTTGTATTATTTTGCTGATAGAAACTTGAAAAGTAAATTTCACTCTACATCCTTCATCAATTTCAACGGTAATATTCATAAATTTTAAAAATTCAGATTTGGTCCTCATGTTTATCATTTGTAATGTTGTTGTACTCTCCTTTTAACCATCCTTAATTTTCTCATTAAACCCAATTAAACTAGAGACGATTTAAGTCATTTTAAATATTTTTTTGATGACTAAAATACCCTCATTTAACCGAAAAGTATTTAAAATGACTAAACTTTCATGGTATGTTTTTTACCTACTCGTGTGCGATGCAACGTGAAACATTTCGCAATCACAATTGAGAACTCGAAACGACAATCATGTTTCATTTTATATTTTATTTCATTCATTCTCGAAATGTTAAATTTATGGATCTATGTAATATAAATAGCAACTATGTTTTCGGGAAGAAGAATAAACATTCAACACACTTTTGTACAATATGTCAAAAATAACAAACGTCCTTTGACACCAATGGATAAGAGCGGATTGATGGCGATGACTTGTATCAGTTAATCAACAAACTTTCCCAAAAATTACAAAGTTACCTTATTTTCGATAGGATGATTACGTGGATGGCATTATGATGGATTAGCAATGACAAAATTGTAGAGTCCATAAAGTAGATTTCAGATAATCATATCTCAATCTTTAACAGTTTCATAAAACTGTATCTAAAATATTAAGAAAAATGGACCAAATAACCCATAGGAGTCGTATCTACTACCACCGTGTACTACAAATACCTGAGTGGTCATTCCTTGTGATCATTTTCTTGAAGTTAAAAAAGAAAAATGAAATTAAATGAGAAAATAAAATGAACAACGCTTGTTGGGATTAAGATTGTAGATCGTGTGTTCGTACACGACTCCATACTATATCATACAAAAGATCTAAATTTTACAAATCAAAAAATCAATAAAAACCAAAACCCGTAACCAAACCTCGATTGATTAAATTTATCAAAGTATAACACATATTTGAAAAGATCTTAAATATTAATATGAATTGAACTAAGAACATAACCGGATTGATAGAAGGGACTTACATACCTGTAGGTGAACTCCAACGATCAAATCAGTTAAGTTGAAATTAGGAAATGGCACAGGGAAAAACAATTGTAACAAAACCTAAAGCAATGATCAATGGATAAGAGAAGAAGAGCCAACAAATTATTGATGTTAAATGAAGTCAATTGATCAACTGAAACACAAAATTAGGTTTAAAAATGTCTAATATGCTCATATGTTGATGTTTCATTGTGGATTCATAGGGAGAAACGGAGGAAAATTAGGGTTTGAGGTGAGAGCAGAAATTGATTCATCCAATTTGTTGTCCAGGGCCGTTTGAGGTGGGAGATTTTCGTAGGATGGCGACGAAGGAGTAGGAGAGAAATCAGTGTAGAATGTGGGAAGGGAGACGTCGTGGTGGAGAAGGAGGGTTATGTGCTAAAGATAGCTGTACATAATGCAACACCATAGGCATATCTCATATCGTCGTGGACATAAGTGATGCTGGGTTTATAAGTAATACTTTGACCTTCCTAACAACAATGCGTTTTGAGGCCACACGCATGGCAGGTTCTTGGAACGTTGTGGTTAAATGTGCTTGGGTGGGAGTAGTACCAGGATGGGTGACCCCCTGAGAAGTCCTCACCAGGTCGCCAGAAACAAAGCCGCGAGCCAGTGGGGCAGAGCGAACAATTTTGTTTGATTTTTATCGATATCAATGTTCATTTTTTTTTCCGTTTCAGCTTCCACTTGCTAGATTATCGTTTTTTATATATCATAATCCATTCACTGGGCAAAGTTGCTCACCCGTGCGTTTTATTGATACGACATCTAATTAAAAGATCAGACAGGGAACAAGAACATAGAGAAAAAATACAACAATTTAAACTCTTTTAAAGATCAATGCGTAATCTACTCTTTGGTCCTTTTGTACCTAACAGTAAAACCATATAAATATAATACAATGGTTTGTAATTTCGTGTTTATATTGGTTAGGTCAAGCCCACCGAGTTTTATAAACATTCTCAGCGAATTTATTATTGTTTTCAATGTCCCTGAACCGTCACATTGTCCCGTTCTTGACCACGTAAACTAACGGGTGTTACATATATGATAAATTTAACAGGAAAAATTAACAACCGTCAAGAAAAGAAAAACCAAAACCGTTATAAAATAACAAACAAATTCCGAGCTTTTAACATTTTAGGATATCAAAGCAGAAAAAAATAATTTTTTTTTTTAAAAAAAAGTGTGTTTCATATAAAAGTAAATAGAGGAGGTAAAACCATGTGGATTGGAATCCGGGTATAAAAGCAAGTAGGACCAATAAACCGCATTATCATTATATCACGCGTGTATTCTATTTTCTATTTCTATTTCTTTTCAAAAGCACACCTTTTTATTTATTTTCATATCCTCCCAAAAATCTCCTCTTTTCCGGCCACAATTTTCCGGCGACCTTTTTCAATTTGAGATCTGAGAAATCGATTCAAACAAACCCTAGAGAGGTCAAAGGCGGGCGGTGGTTGTTACCTTATCTATTTCAGTTTTCCGGTGAAGAAGAAGAAGAGAAAAATGTCAAGGACGACGGCGGCGTCTTATTGGTGCTACAGATGCACGCGTTTCATCAGATTACCGGCGGAGGACACCGTCGTCTGCCCTTACTGCGACGGAGGATTCGTCGAGGCCGTGGAAGCCAGCGACGCTCCGCCGTTGGGGGCTCGCCGGCGGTTTCCTGCCACGGCGATGTACATGCTCGGAAGCAGCAACGATCGGTCAGATCTGCGGTCTAGGCGTGGTGGCGGTGGTGGTCGGCGGAACAACGGCGACCGGTCTCCGTTTAATCCGGTCATCGTTCTCCGCGGTCCGGCGGAAGGTAGCGGTGGTGCGGTGGAGGATTCCGGCGGTGGTGGTGGTGGAGAGAGAGGTTTTGAGTTGTATTACGACGACGGAGCAGGTTCCGGTCTGCAACCGCTGCCGCCGACGATGTCGGAGTTTCTGATGGGATCCGGATTCGATCGTCTGTTGGATCAGTTGTCGCAGATCGAGATTAACGGATTAGGTCGGTCAGGTCATCCTCCGGCTTCGAAAGCTTCGATCGAATCGATGCCGACGATCGAGATCTCAGATCTACACGTTTCCACGGAATCGCACTGTGCGGTTTGCAAAGAGGCGTTCGTTCTCCGAGCTGAAGCTCGCGAGATGCCGTGTAAGCACATCTACCACTCCGATTGCATCATTCCGTGGCTCGCTCTTCGGAATTCATGTCCGGTGTGCCGCCACGAGCTCCCTACGGATTCATCAGATCCGAATTCGAACAATCTAGAACGTCCGGAACCGAACGAGGAGGAATCAGGTGCGGTTGGATTGACGATATGGAGGTTGCCTGGTGGCGGATTCGCGGTTGGACGGTTTTCCGGCGGTAGGAGGACCGGCGGTGGCGAGAGGGAGCTTCCGGTGGTGTACACGGAGATGGACGGTGGATTCAACAACAATTCCGGCACCCCGAGGCGGATTATGTGGGAATCTAGAAGGAATAGCACGAGAGGAGAGAGTGGAATCGGAAGGGTTTTCCGGAATATGTTCTCGTTTTTTGGGAGATTGAGGCCATCTTCGAATTCGAATTCGACCTCTAACTCGAATGGTGGATCATTTACCAGAAGCCGGAGCTTATCGAGTTCGGTTTTCGGTAGAATGACAAGGAGAAGAAGTAGGACTTGGATTTTGGATGAACAGAATGGTATGTCTCGATGGTAGATTTCGCATTTTCGCAACAATGGAGTCGAAAAGTTCATCTGAAACGGATCTCAGGGGTTGTCTACTGTTCAAAAGCTATGGAAGAATCATGGAAATGGAGGTCATAAACATCCAGCAATGTAAATAAATATGGGTTCTAGATTGAAATCCTTGATTCTTGATAGATTTAAGCTGGGAAAAAAGCCAATTGAATCCAAGAACTTGATGAATGCATGCTAAGAGAGGTTAGTTTGTTTCTATAAAATCTAAATTAAGGAAAAAAAAATCCCTTGATTTCCTTTCTTTATCTGTAGATTTTGTAATTCGTTTAATGAAGTTCATTTCTGTTCCACATTTAACACAGGTTTATCTCAATTTTGTGACTTAAATTCACTCAAGTTCTTGCATTTTATATATGACAAATTCAATGTTTTTGATAATTATTGTGTAGTCATGATTGCACTACACTACTTATGCAGAAGTCCAAGAACTCATTTATTGCAGATGCCATAAAGTGTACTACTAGTCAGATTAAAGATTGTGACACCACCTAACCAAAAGTAGGTGAATTTTGCCAGTCATTTCCTGCTTACAAAGTAAAGGCACTGATCTAATTAAAATAGCTATGGCTTATTTATATATACACAGATAATATCTCACTGGATTTACATGGAAAAACAGAAGAAAAAGGGGTAGTTGGTTCACTAATAAGAAACAATAATTGCATTACTTGCAGTTTGGTTTTTGTCTTTTTGCATTTCAGA
This sequence comes from Carthamus tinctorius, assembly GCA_001633085.1. Lineage (NCBI taxonomy): Eukaryota > Viridiplantae > Streptophyta > Magnoliopsida > Asterales > Asteraceae > Carthamus > Carthamus tinctorius. Next base: position 10,181 of record LUCG01111126.1, read on the forward strand.
AGTTAATAAAAGGGTACATACAGCAACACACTTATGAAATAGGCTAGAAAATTTGAGTGCTTTTTTGGGTAAATGGTCAAAGGATAACCATGGGAAGAAAATGAAATGATGGGGTTTCCTTATATAACTTGTACTATTCTAGATTGACATATTCAGTGTGACTGTGGCTGTTTGGTTGGTTTTTCAATGAGTCCTCCTCTATGGCTAAAAAGTGTATGTAGATTAATTTTTCTACATGGATTAAGATGATCTTTGTTTGGAAGAGCTTTTCGTAGATGAAAGTAACTGTTCTTTAACTGGGAGAGACATGTTTTGAAAAGGACCTAGCTTTCCACATAAAGCTTCCCCTTAGAAGCTTACGGAATAAGCCACCTTCTATTTCTATAAGCCAGTCATTTAGCCGACCAAATAGGTTACGAGTCATATTAAGTTCATTAAGCTGCTAGCAAACCCTTAG
>LUCG01111135.1:271-11639 GCA_001633085.1 Carthamus tinctorius
AACGTGAGGAGCAATCTCAGCCACTCATCTGGTCAACAAACGAGGCTTTGACTGTGGTCCCCCCTTTAATAATCTCTACCCTCCCATGAATTGCGTCAATCCTCTGTGATCACGTCCACCGTATGAGTGGTGGACCGGTCAAAGCCACCTTTATTGACCGGGTCATCNACACATATAGATATATGTGTTGCATATATCTACATATATTGAGAGAGAAGGAGAGAATCCAAGGCCAAGCAAAAAAAAACTAATGATTTGTTAAACAATGATCCATAGCTATTTAGGGAATACTCTGATCTTTTTGATTGCCAAAATTATTGGAATACAATCGAATTAAGGAACTAATCATCATATATTAAAATAAAACCCTAAATCTTTCTTCTCCTATTTAATTTTTCACACTGTTCCCAACAAAGTTGTCGATCAAAAAGTAAGCTACCGAATACCGATTCGGTTTTTTCGGTTCGGTTTTTTCGGTTCGGTTGTGAAACATAAAACCGAACCAAACCGAAAAAATCGGTTTTTAAAATTTTAAAAACCAAAACCGTTGGTTTTGGTATTGGTTCGGTTTTTTCGGTTTGGTTTTTTCGGTTTTTTCGGTTTTTGGTGCGGTTTCAGTTTTTCATGCTCACCCCTACTACCGATTCGGATTTCATGTCATTCTCCCAAAAAGAGTTTAACAAAGTGAGTATTAAAAGAATCCAGGACTGGGTGTTTCAAGTTACAAATAAAGATTAATTGTGGGTGTTTGAATTAATTAAGTTAAAAGCATAATCAACAGGTTGGGGATGATAACAAAAATCAAACAAAAGACATAGGAAATAATCATAATGAATATATATATATATATATAAAGAAAATACCTGAAGAAGAAGAAGAAAAGAGGTGAAAATGTTGCAGATGAAGATGGATTTTGACAATAGGAGAGAGAGAGAGAGGGGAGTGATGATGATGATGAAGCTTTTTGGAAGACTTCTTCCTTCTCTCAATGTCTAGAAGCAAATGTTATTTATACACATGATTGGTCTTTTAGAAAAAAAAATACCAAATATGGTTTGGCCTAATTTAAAATGAAAAACAATATTATAAAGAGATATTCTTGGTAAAGTATTTATTATTAAGTTATTTTTAATAACAATGATGATGATTTGTATAATAATAATAATAAACAATTAGTGGTTAATTTATTTAATGAAGATTTTTTTTAACATAAAAATAACAAATTTTTAATTAAAAAAGTGTCACATGATAAATATAAAAAGCAAAAGGTTTAAAGCGTTATTATGTAATGTTAATATGAAAAAAAATCATTTTTAAGAAAATAATAATCTCTTAATTTTGGAAAAATAAAAAATAATTAAAATGTTAAATAGGAGGAGTTACTTGGAATGGGGAAAACCGTAAAATGAAGATTTTATCGGCTGTTTAAAGTTAATCTAAATATTTTTTACGGCATGTTTTAGCATCGGGGTTTGGGGTTAGTGCTACGTTAACATCATGGTTCCAATTTAAAGTTGGACTTGTTCTATGGCGTCTAATACACTTTAACATTTAACAAATGTTAATCTACGGTTCCTAAGCTGCAGTTCTCCTTTCATAAAAAAGAAAAACATGTTTTCTATAGAATCGATAACCATTATTCATTCTTTAATTTCAAGAATTCCACACACCCACTTCTGAGTTTGATGTTGTTAGTTATGTAGTTGTAGTGAATCCTCTGATTCATTAAGCTCATTCATTTCAAGAAATTTGGTGAAATAAGAACCACCCAGAAATTACAACTTCAATGGTGTTTGTTTCGGTGCTTAATTCAATGAAATAAGAAATTTTGTGTTTTTTCTTTGAAATTTTCAAATTATTTGAGAATGATTATGTGTAATGTGAGGTGGGGTTTATGTATGTGTTTGATATTCTTTCCCCCAAATTAGGCATTGAAAGTATCAAGAAATCTTGAAATTTGCAACGGTGTGCTTTTAGTGTCGTCAAATATTTTGGTGTAGTTTGTGATCCACTCGAGCTAGATAAAGATTCACAAGTGAGCATTAAGATAAGTTAATAGTTTCATTAATAGACAGCCTCCGAATCACTAAGACAATAGATATTGTTTGACAAAAAAAGTTCAGTTAGTTAATAGTTCTAAAACCCTCAAAATGATTTTGTATCTTGGGCATCCTTTAAGCATTTAGCGCCTTAATTTCATTCTGCATAGTTACCAAACAACTAGATTTCATTGTGCACTATATGATAAGCGCCTCTTAGGGGCCATTTACTTGACGCTTACTCGGTAAGCGGTTACTGGGACAATTTATCTTATGGGACGACCATGAAAATAACTAGAATCTTACACAGTATGAGCGATATGGGCCGGTTAAGCCGTAACTGGTTATGGGCCGGTTACATTTAAGTGGGTTTGGAGGTATAACCGGTTTAAAATAATTTTAACCGGTTAACTTTGACCGGTTATAACCAGTTACATAACCGATTAAGGTTGGTTAAGGATTATTTTTTTTACCATTTTTAATAAAATTAATGATTAACTCGATAAACTTTAAAAAAAAATTGGGTCACTCAAATTACTTTAAAAATACGTTTTGATTGTACTTTTAAACTAATTACATTAATTATATAAAAAAAATACGTCGCTTAAATATAAAAAAAAACATCTATTTTTTCAACAACAAAAAAAAAACGGTTACCGGTTATAACCGGTTACGTTTGACCATCACTACGCTCGCCCTGGAAAGCTTAGTCCAACCCGAAATGGTACTCAACCGCATATGTAGCACCAACTGACCCAACTGACCAATTGAAACTAACAAAAAACAAATATATGACTTTGAAAGTTAATCTGGAAACTAGATGAAGTACCAACACCAAATATTGGTGCATAATGATTCCTAAGAAGAAGAAGAAGAAATTGGTAATGGTTACAATGTTTGTTCGAAAACTAACCAATCAATCATTCATCGATAAATACAATCAGTTGACCAACTCGATTCCAGTCAACGGTTTTCCTGATTGAAGTTGAATCGCGACATCACCGACTACCTGTTGAATAGTTAACAATAACAAAGTTCAAGATTTCATCACATTTAACTTGATATGTGATTAAAGAAATTGTTTCCCTATCTGTAAATAAGCAAGTTCATAGAGTGGATTAGTTTGATCCAAAACTTGTAAAAATAGTAAAATCGTGTGAATCAAATCAATATCATAAGTTTATACGTGATGATCATAGAGTGTAAATAAGTAATATGCATGAAGAGGGAGGTTCAAGGGAAAACCTCCAAAAAGACGGAAACTGAGGAACACCCTCGTAGCTCTTCATTTGGATTGTATACACTTGTGCATAGAAATAGATTAAGTAGTTTCTTCGTTTCTATGCACGTGTGCATTCATCTAGACCGTATGCACTTGTGCATAGAACTAGATTAAGTTGTTTTTTGGTTTTTATGCACGTGTGTAGATTACAAATTACTTTTATGCACAAATGCATACGGTCCAGATAAAGGATTACGAGGGTGTTCCTCAATTTTCCCTTTTTTTGAGTTTTCCCTCGAACCTGACTCATATGCATATCCGTATATCCATCTTTAAAAAGAAGTGATGAATATATCACAAAATGAAAAACCTTACAATTTGCAGTAAAAGTTTAAGAGCCTATTTTACAAGAAACATACCTTGGCCATGAATCTATATGAACATTCTGTAACGCCTGCCACATGAGGTGTGAGAAGAACGTTTGGGAAGTTCAAGATTGGATCATCGGGATCAAAAGGCTCTGTCCATGCAACATCGATTCCTAGGCCTCCTAAATGACCGGATTTAAGGCTATTATAAACAGCCTCATAATCCAATAGACCCCCTCGAGCTATATTAACTAGTAAGCCACCCTGAAAAACCAATTTTATGTCATCACCAATTGCAGTTTTAATACAACTAAGGGGCTCTATTGCCCAAATTAAGTATAAAAAACCCCATAAAACTTGTTATATTTCCTCATACGGCCATTTTTTCCACATATAAGTTCAATACATCTACATGCCGTTAAAAAAAAGTTCAATACGTCTACAATATCATTAAGCCATTACAAAACAGTCATGCATGGCTGCCAAATAAGCAGTGAGTCTCATTAAGCTTCTAACAACCAATCCCTAACTCCTTTATCTTATTAAGTTCATAAAAGACTTGGTGGTTCATTACTCACTGAAACTAACCTTTTTCATTGAAGATACAAAATTCTTGTTTATAATACCGGCCTGAATAATAATAATAATAATAAAAACTGTTAGCCGCAAGAATTGTAAACCCATTGAGCAAAAAATGTAATTGGAGAAGTTAAGGGGAAGAAAAGAGTCCGACTGTTTCATTATTCATCGTTAAGCAGCAGACAACTATGTCAGATATCTTTGCAAACTCGTATATATCTTCATGAGAACCTTTCTTGTCAACCAAATCTTCATGTGTACCGTTTTGAGATGTTGGTTCTGAGAACAGAACAAAGATAACAGCAATCAGATATTTAGATCAGATATTTATATAAAGAAAATCATATGCTATTTGATACCTGTAGAATTGGACCCATTTGGTACAGATGAGGCCCAATTTCGTTTTGTAGCAAGAATCCTCACTCCAAATGGACGAAGACGCTTAGCCAACTCGATGCCAATATTTCCAAATCCCATAATGAAAACCTGCAGAGAAATATTGAAGAACAATTGTTTCTTTTTACCATCGGTAAAAGCCATATTTATACACAAGGGGAGACAACAAGACTTCTCAACCAGTAAACTATCACCAAACTATGGAAGAAATTCTCAGAATCTCATAATCTTCATAAGTGGAAAATTATCTAACAAATTGCAATTCTAATATCTTTAATTCATCCTAAATAAAGAAAACTCTATTCTATTTTAATCGGAAACAATTCTACACTCCCCCATCAAGTTCTGTTGCATATGTTTTACAATGCACATGTTACTAAACTCATTTCCCATAAACTTAACAATTTTGTTATTTGTTTATTGTTACTGCCTACACCAATTAGACGTGGATGACATTTTCCTCAAGTTACTATATAAGAATAGTTGTAAATTGAACAGAACCATGGAGTTTGAAGTTCAAAGGTTGTACTTGAATGTAGGCTGTTTCTTACAGCCCCATGATGAAGTTCAAACTTCAAAAGTTATCTATTATTCATCTATGTTCTTTTTTGTAGGCAAGTCTACGAAAAGGATCTGCTCTAAAATCTCTTCTACTTCAAAACAAATGATCAGGCATCAGAAAGAAATGCAAAATAATCTGGCATGTTATTATAAATACGAGATACAAGACTGGTGAAAAAATTGATTGAACTTACTGTTTTTCCAAGCAATGCATCCCCAATTGGTTCCCCAAGTTTCTTTTGCCTTACAGCAATTTTCATCTCATTCTGCACCAAGATTTGAGTAGATATAAATAAACAGGTGAGAGAAGTAAAAGAAAAAGAAGAAAAATGCATTCTGGCATTTAAACACACTTCCAATTCCAAGTCTCCAATTTGTTTAGTAGCGAGAGTCTAAATTTGCAACAAAACCAACTATGTATCAGTTTCTATGTTTTCTGACCTGGGTTAAGTGGCCCAGCTTTGGCCTGAGTTCACACTTGCTCTAAGAATGCTTAGAAAGACACTAGGAACTTGCACAAAACTTACATGCAATACTCATTACAGTTAATATACTTGTTCCCCCAATACAAAGACACAAGAATATAGATTTATAGCTATCAGCAGAGAAAGGTGGCATTAGGAGAATAACAACACAAGAATCTGAAATTGCCTAACAGATACCCTCAAGCTCTCAAGTGGTCCCCAATAATGTGTAAGCCCTTTTTTGATATTTTTGTTTACATATAGATACATATACATGTATGTATATATACGCACGCGTGCACACACACACACACACATATATATATATATAGAGAGAGAGAGAGAGAATTAGGATCGTGTAGGAGTTCTCTTTTCCGTGAGAATCGTAGGACTCCATTCGTTGCTTTGCAAGATATCGGCAGCTTGATCTGACACTCCTAAAAAAAGTGGTGGCATGATTATAATTAAGTGGAACTTCGTTGGCAATCTTGTAGGCAGGTGCTTAATGATAACTCTTTTTGAGTATTAATTACACATTATTCGTGTGTATTTTTTTCCCTTCTAGAGTGTTTTCCGCCTTTTTTTTTGTCTTGCCTTTTCTTTTTATTCATTTATTTACATTTGAAGATGATGGGGATCAAGTTCGTATTCTAGCTTAGTCTTCAATTTGGTTAGGTGATGGAAAGTGGGCAGAAGAGTGGGTACACCTAGCCGCAGTAGACACTAGCACCAGATGATATAGTGGACAGAAGGGTGCCAAACTAAGCTTAAGTGAGTATAGAAGTTTAATGATGTTTTATATAAGCAGTCTTTTGGTTTACCATTTTACAATTATGATGAAAACTGTTTGAACTCACTAGACGTTAAGCCAAACTTTTTTCCTTGCCGGCATGCGCATAAGGTCCTTGTTGGGAAATGGTACTAGTGACACCCTGAAGAGTTGAGTATTAGTTAGATGCACAAGAAGGATTTAGCTATTCAGGGACATCTTCCGTATGTCGGAGAATAGCGACTATTGTTGGGATTTTAGTAACACCGAACCCTAACCTAGACTTTATGTAATGTTCATTTTATCTTTTATTGACATTAAATCTAGATTTGTTACTCGAGGAAATCAAGTATTGAATTATAGGGAAGTATTTATCATTATTAATGTTTCATTAAAAATTTTGAATTAGTCACTTTTTCCGAATTTAAGGGTGTTACATTGTCCCTGTCCCATGTCGTGCTAAACACGAAATGGTGAGTTTTTGTCATGTTGTGGCAAACATGGGACAATAAGTTTTGTCCCATCCTGTCTTGTTTTGTCCCATGTACCAAACGTAGCTTAAGGGTATGGGTGAAGCAGGCCTAAGGACAACAGTGAACGTTGAGGTGATACCGCAATCGCTACTCTCTTTAGACTCGGTTGCTCACAGAAGATACTGCCCAATTACACAGACAAACTAACCACTTTAATGTGTCAAAAGTCAAGTCCTAGACCTGGGAATGGGTTGGAGTTGGACATTGCGACAATAGCTTGAGTGTTACAATGGAAAATGGAAGAGTTTGGCCACAGAGGAATTTGGGCTTTGCACAACGAGTAGTGATTTATATTCGGCTTTGGTAGAGTGTTTGTAAGACATAGAATATGCAGCATCTCTTATTACCGATTGAGCTTAAGGACTTGGAAGGGTCTATAATAACCATTGCCGACAAATCCATGGGTCAGCATAGTGGCCACTTTGTGAAGGAAACTGGTCATTTTGTGGGGACAATAGACCCATATTGTAGATCTTCTAGTCTTCTTGAAGCGACTACCTAAATGTTTAAGTATCAAATAGGTCATAAAGAAAATTCACTAGTACATATACAATAGCTATGACGTAAAACTGCAAACTTGTAGCAAGCAACCTACTTATTAACAAACATGAAAACATGAATCGATAAGGTATTAGTTAGTAGATTGATATGAGAACCTACTTGCTTGCGGAGAAGACCTAACATGATATATATGGCCATTTCGGCACACGAAGCGGCATTTCCTGTTTTCCCACTGGGAATTCTAGCAACTTTTATTCCATGGTTTGTAGCAGCCGCTATATCGATACCTTCATTAAAAAAATTGAAAAATAATTGAAGCCATAGAAGTAGTTAGATTTCTTACAACGGTAGAAATCTTACAACAGTTCAGCACAAAATATTAAGCAAACGGATAAATGACCTTCTAAGCCAACACCAAATTGCATTATGAGCTTCATCCGAGTCGCACGAGCAATAACATCTGAATTAAGCCGCATGCTTTTCACCACACAGATATCATAGTTGCCAATAAGATCAGGTATATTAGCAAATGGAAGATCATCAACCTATGAAATAAAAGATACAGAAGTTCATTAGATAAAGCAATTCTGAACTCATGTTTGCCATCGTCTATTATTATTTCATCTTAAACAACCTGGATAGATGGATAGTTCTGCAAGTATTCTTTGGTGTAGTTATGTGAAGCTGCAAAATGAGGCCCGCAAAAAAGAACCCGGGTGTTAGGCTTGCCATCCTCACACATATTTCGTTTGTTGATATCTGAAAAGAACCTGCACCAAAGAAAATACAGTTAGCTAAATTCTACATTACGAACAAAGAATTTTATAATTGCCTATTTTTAGTAAGACAAAATGTTAGCTTGCCTATAGATGCATGAAGAATGAGAGATTTTCTTTAAATAAAAATAAAAAATATTAATAAAAAAGGAGAAAATGCACCATCATGCAGAAGCCATAATCATGTATTTCCAAACAACTGTATACTTTCAGAAGTTATACAAAGGTGAAGTTGCAAATTCAGAAGACATTCTCACAGGACCAAATTAATGTAAATGTAATATCCAACATACTGAATCTCTCAAAAATAGTGTTTAGAGAAAGAATTTAAAAGAGTTGGACTTGCTAATTGCAATTTCTCATCTTGGAGTCTTTGGAGATAAGAAGCTAATTGTTCATTTACATCAATTGAATCTGCAATGCATTTCTGGTCCAATTGCCAAGAAGACAAAGAACTTGGCTTTCAGTCCTAGAATCAAAGTGCGGTGAATGAAAGGGAAATTGACTCGAACAACAGCCAAAATGTCTCCTAGTCATTTCTCTCTCACTTTCTAGGTCCGTAATTTGCGGACCCAAATATCACTATTCACTACTCCCACATTTACCCAAATATCACTACATCCACAATTTCTAGATCCGTAATTTGCGGACTTAACTAAAAAACACAAAAAAGAAACGAATCTGGTCGGTTTTCCTTTTAAAAAGAGAATTTTTTTTACGGCCCAGATATAATAAAAAAGAATTTAAGGAAATTTGACTAGATCATTTCTTTTTTGTGTTATTTAGCTAGGTCCGTAGATCACGGACTTAGAAATTTCGGATGTAATGATATTTGGGTAAAAGTGGGTGAGAAATCGGCGAGGAGACCAATTTGAATGTGTATAATAATGGCTATTTGAGTCCATTTCCCTTGAATGAAAAGTTGATTAAATCCAGGAGATCTATGTGATTTAGAAGACCCATACAAGTTAAAACATAAATTCTGTAGGACACTGGGAATAATTCTCTTATTTACAAATTAGAATGTTGGCCCACCAAAGCAATTTGACCACAGTTCGATTGTCTAATGAATTTGACATCAAAAATCAAACTTAGAATTCATCATTTCACAAACTAAACCTGGAACAAATAACGCATTGTGACTTAGGGGACTTTTATCAAACACTTGGTCTGCATTACATTATACTGAAAACAAATTCAGTCTGCAAAAAGAAAGAAAAAAAAAAGAAACTTACCCCAAAGATCCCTTCAATCTTGTATCGTTGCACAGAGATTTTCTCCTCAAAACCTGGAGGTTTAAAGAATTGTAAAACCTAAACAACATACTGCAATACAAACGTCCTGAAGCTCCAAATCCATTAACAGTTGATCACTGAGGAAGATGAGCCATACCAACCTCGATCCAGTTTTTCTTGTCGTCGATGGGATTCAGCTGAAAATGTAAAGCGGAAGACAAACGAATTTCGTTGTGTATGTGTGCGAGTGTGCATGTGAGAGTGATGATGGTCCACAAAATGAGGTAAAAGACAAAACGAGGCTTTCATATTGAGGTGTCAATGTACTTTTTTTTTTTTGGTGTAAGGCTATGCGTAGCAGAACCCTTCCGATCGTTCCAACCCGATTGTCATATCAGTTTTTCTATAAACTTACAATAAGCCATCTGGAGCCCTCTTTGTNACTTCTCAACCGGCTGACCCAGGGCTTGGTATGTACTTTCAACTTGGACTACTTTATTCCTTTCACATTTTTCCTTTTTCTTTTATATTTTAATTTTAATTATAAGTTGATCTAAAATCAACAATAACCATTCCCTAATTTAAATACTCGTATATCAAATATATTAATTAAAAGGGTTAAGTACATGGGGGTGTATCGAGTTTGTCACGTTTTATCATTGTATGTACCCAACTTTAAAAATTATCAATTAATGTACTGAACTTGCNACCCTTCCAACCCATATACCCAATACAATTTAAAAAAAAAGGGTTAAGTACATTGGGGTGTATCGAACTTGTCACGTTTTATAATTGTATGTACTCAACTTTAAAAATTACCAATTAATGTACTGAACTTGCTAGAATTGTCATTGTNGTGTGTACCCAACTTTAGAATTAAACCACAAATTGGTAATTCTAGCAGTGGCAAGAGTACACACAATGGCAATTCTAGCAATGGTTGGGTACACACAATGGCAATTCTAGCAANCAATAACAATTCTAGCAAGTTCAGTACATTAATTGGTAATTTTTAAAGTTGGGTACATACAATGATAAAACGTGGCAAGTTCGATACACCCCCATGTACTTAACCCTAAAAAAAAAGAGTGTGAGAGAGGAAGAGAGCGGCGTGGCGTTACCGCTGCAGCCCGACCCCGACGAGCCCGCTGGAGGCGTAGCCGAAGCCGCCCAGCCCGCCGGGATGAATCCCGCCCAGCCCCATGTATTGATACGCACGGCCCTAAGAGCATCTCCAACAGCTTTTTTCAAAACGAAGAAAATAAGTTTGCACAAATTGTCTCTAATAGATTCTTCCAAACTTTCTCCACATAGAGAGAGAGTGTAAAAATCATCAAATTTGAAGAACTCTTCAAAAATGATTACTATGATAAAGAAATGATTTTTTTATTATGTTTTACCAATAACAATTTTTGAAATAAAATATTCAAGAGAGAAATAATATTTTATTAAATATATGTAATATTTTAATAATATAAGTAATGATGTTATCTCCAAAATGAAGAATTTGTTGGAGTTGAAAACATTTCATCATATAGATTTTTTAACTTTGATTCTCCATTTTAACGAAGAATTTGTTGGAGTTGAAAACATTTCATCATAGAGATTCTTTAACTTTGATTCTCCATTTTGAATAATTTTTAGAGAAACTGTTGGAGATGCTTTAAGCTAGCTTTTTGAAAAGCAACTCTCACCGGCATTTTATGACTTATGGGACTTATTATTTTATTATACCAAATATACCGCTGCTAAGTTTATACTACCAAATTTTAAACATGTCTTTTTTTTGTCATTTTACAGTCATAAGCTACCACATCAGCTAGTTTTTTCAAACGCATCTTAGTCATCAAACCTTATTAGTCATCAACTAGTTTGTCAAACATACCCTCCTAATAAAGTAGTTAGACTGTTGAAAAACGATAACG
>LUCG01111284.1:0-12475 GCA_001633085.1 Carthamus tinctorius
ATGACTAAAACGTAAAATGAAATATAGAAAACTAAAAGATATAAAGTAAATAAATATTATAAGTTTAAGGGATTAATGTAACAACTCTGATCCAAAAATGCAGACCCAACGGTCCGGTAACCATTTAGAACACAATCTTGTTAAAAGTAATTTTAAATAAGCGGAAGCTAGTCAAATCCACATTCATTTCTAAATCCAAACCCAAAAAAAAAACATTAGATTTAACCAAACGTGCATTCAAACATTTTTAGGAAGAGAAAACGATCTAAAACATGTTTGAGACAAAGTCTCGAAATTCAACTGAACCAAAATTAACTTGTCCAACTAGCCAATAATTTTCTTGACATTTACAACCATAACTCCCCAGGCCATCTTTCCTCCTACCAAACAGCTGAACCGACGGAGCCTCATGCGGGTGCCTTTCCCTTGTCTTTTGAGGACGTATCTGCCACTAAAAGGGATAACAACAACGGGGTAAGCATAAAGCTTAGTGAGCACACACACCTAAACCGTTACCATCATGCACACATAACCATATACACATAGCAATCATATACATGCAACTTCATCCCCCTTCCTTATGGCTCAATACCATCAAGGAAGGAAATGACACTGGTACCAGGCCTCTTCATTCATATAATCTTCCCTAGGGGTATCACCACCGCCATAGGTACTATCGTCATTCATACACATGCTAGCACATAACATAACCACACATGCGACATAATCACACATACATAACCGTAAGCGATAGAGGTAGAGTACTCACCTGATGAATTACTAGTAATTCAAGCACTTCACAGGAATAACAATCACGTTGTAACACCTATAATCACAAACACATGCATTTACATATCAATCATAGCCCAAAAACGGGTCCCTAACTTGCTACCGACTCTCTACCCTGAAANCGAAACATCATGTTTCATCATTTACCAGGGGTGTATAAACAAGAGAACCCCAAACGAACTCATTTGCAAAAAGTCCAAATTTTGGACAGCTCAAACGACGGCTTGCCGACGGGTCCCCACCCGCGGCTAACCCGCCGTTACCCGCAGACTGCATTCTAGTCGCGGATTCGACCAAAAACCAGGGTTTTCACCCTCATACCCCAGTTTCGACCAATTCTCACCAAAAATCAAGCTTATACTTGATCCCATGCATTAATTGACCAAAATAAACATCTATGAACCATACACTACATGCGAAAGTGATCAATTAATCATCTAGCCACAAACTCACTCCAATCCCTACCCTAACTCCCAACTTAGTCAAAAATCCGCGAAGAATACATGCAAAAACGACGTACCTTACACCACGAATGCGATTACCACTTCAATTGTGCAATCACTACCTTCAATTCGACCTCCGATGCTCCTAAAAATCGCCTCCCTCAAGCCCTCAGTTTCTCTGAAAATCGATTATGATAAAGAGAGGGGAGTTTGGAACTTCTCCCTTCTTATATACATGCTAAACGTGCCCCTTCACTTTCAATAATAACCCAATAGCCCTTTACCTCCTGAAAAATTAAACAAGTAATTCAAACTGTAACTTCACCTAAACATATTCCGTTAAATTCACTGACTTGGAAAATGGGGTGTTACAGTTAAAATGTAATTTCTCCAAATGTCGGTAGCTGCTGTTTACGAACAGTGTTTTGACTTCATATAATCGTATTATATATAGTATATAATAAAATAATTACTACATCTGTCCCAAAATTATTGTCCAGTTTTGACTTTTGAAAATCTTTGTTTTTCGACTTTGACCTTAAATATTTTTGTTTGTGTTATATAATACCTGATGAAAAGTATATGAACGAGTTATGTTTTTAATGTATTTTCATTGATATAATTTTCAACAAATATTATATAACACAAACAAAAATATTTAAGGTCAAAGTCGAGAAAGAAAGACTTTCAAAAGTCAAATCTGGACAATAATTTTGGGACGGAGGGAGTACATCAAAAAATATTCAATATTAGCCCAATTTCGAACGTATCAACGGTACGATTATAATGACGTAATTTGTTCAAAACGTATTTTTTAACATATTCCAACCAATATACGATATATGAGTCTTCCAGTGCTGTGGTGGATTGGTTATCGCTCGAGGGGTTCATAGCGCCTTAACCGAGTTCGAGCCTTCCCGTGCGCATGCCTGGGGACATTTAAGNTACCGGGATTAGTCGGGCTTTGGCCCAGACACCCTTCCAAAAAAAATATACGATATATAACTAAAACATAAAATAAAATATAGAAAACTAAAAGTATAAAATGAATAAATATTATAAGTTTGTGGGTTAGATTTGATCGTAAGTTGTAACATGGATTTATACAAGACTCAAACCGATGAGTTCTAAGAAAATTTATGAAGTTATGCTTTTCAAGATTCCAATAATTTTACTAACCTTTTAGATATTTAAAGCATAAACAAATTCAAAGAAAATCATATTAATTCAAGTTATGAGTCAAGAATCACGATTTCCCGAAGTTCATTACAAGAATGGTTACGATCAAATTACTATAATAAATTCTCAACCGTTAACAATTTGTATACCTCGCATTAATAAACGATACATCACGTATACGCCACCCTCTGGGGCGCCCCCATCGTACCGGTAAATCATCGCATGCATCACATTGGCAAAGGTGCGGTGCCCATGGCTTGAACCCGAGACCTGACACATATGGATTACACCCACACCTTTACCGCCATGACAAATCAAAGGTGGTTAATAAGTTGGTTTTGAGACTATTTGTCGAATGAGTTCGAGCATTCCCGTGCGCATGCCTGGGAGACATTTAAGTGAAATCATGTTTAGCCTCCAAAATTATCCGGACACCCTTCCAAAGAAAACAATTAACAAATAGATAGAATCTTTTATTACATCAACCAATTTTATAAAAATACAAGTTAAAATAAAAATAAAAAAAGAGTAGGTGGGAAAGTAGCATAGAAAAAGGGCCCAAAATATGATATGGTATGGTATACTTTCAAGTAGGAGAGAGAAGAAGAACAAGTGAACCCCTTTTTGTGATTTGTTGCCTGCCCCATTCACAAACCTTTCCTTCTCCATCACCCTCCCCACCCTCCTCAAACCCTTGTCACCCAGACCCTCCTCTCTCTACCTTTGTTTCTTTCCTTCAATTTATCATCACATAATACTATTTTATTGCATACCCATCTTCTTCTTCTTCTTTTTCTTTCTACATGCCCTTGTATATGTACTCTGATTTCTTCAACAAAAACACATTGGGTTGGTTAATCTTTGAGATTGATTTTTAACATTTGGGATTTCGCAACCAGGAGTCTTAATCGGGAGACGGAAACCTTACATGATTTGACCCAATTCCTGTGTTTTTTTTCATTACTCGGTTAGTCTTTATCAATTCCCCCAATCTGTTTGCATCGATTATCAATTGTATCCAAGGTTTTGTTTTGATTTTGAAATTCAGATCTGTGGTTATCATGGGTTTCTGAACTCAACCTAATCTAAGGAAGAATCTTGCTTTTTGAATAAATTCATTCAATTGCGTATGTATGTGAGATTCCCTTTTTTGATAGTCTGGATAGATTTTATATTCTCCCATTTTGCTAAATTGGTTGGTGCTTTATTACCATCAACTGATTCGTTTCGAACCAGTCTCAAATGTCAATGTGAATTCGTAAGCAACTACTATCGGGGTATCGGTACCTTGCGTCTTAGCTCAATCTTATTACAGGCTAATTTTATCTAGGCTAGTTAATTTTGGATTCTTGTTTGTGTAAGTTGATAAGGCACTAATTTGGTTACTGATTGCTGCTGATCCAAACATTTCAATTTGGAATGATCTTGGAACTCCTCCTCCAAGGATGGGGTAACATGAGTACTTGTTTCGCGGTAAGTATTGCTGCCTTAAGTATAATCTCGATACATCTTTATAGCCGAACACTAGTATAGCTTGCAGAAATTTCTATAATGGAACTCAACTTAGAACTAGACTACTTCTATTTCGTATTCATGTGTTGCCTCACTAGTGTTTTAGATTGGTTTATTACCAACATGACATGCAACTTGCAGCACAATCAGTTTTTTTCCCTATATAAAGATTTCAGTAATAAATGTGACTTCCCCTTTTTGGCTAACCTTCAAATCATATGTTTCCATCTTGGGATATTTCCTAATAATTGATTCCCCCCCTTTGGCGAAGTTACCTAGCCCCGGTGTTAGTCGAAGTATATGCGGTATTGGGTTTGGTCCAGGAAGTTACTTCAATCTAAAAACCAAGAATTCATGTAAAATGCCTTTCCTTATTTTTTTCATTGTATTAGGGTATTTTCCGTTTGAGATTCTTCAATTTTTTTGTAACATATAAATCCATTGTTTGATGTCCTAATTTAATATTCATGACAAGCCAGGCTTAAATAGCATTGGACTAGTAGTTATTCGCTTGTACTTATATGCTTGTAAAATTGATTGTTGCAATTTCATGTTATGGGATCAGAAAATTGTGGTCCATTTTTGTCAT
The DNA here is from genome assembly GCA_001633085.1 of Carthamus tinctorius. NCBI lineage: Eukaryota > Viridiplantae > Streptophyta > Magnoliopsida > Asterales > Asteraceae > Carthamus > Carthamus tinctorius. The sequence continues at coordinate 4,513 of LUCG01111284.1, forward strand.
GGTTCGACTTTTTGACTTTTTATATGATCGTTACTTTTCCTACTCCAGTCGCAAACTTGGATTGAAATCATATAATCAATTGCATTGATCCCATGCCATAATGTGTTATGTATGTATCCTAGTTTCAGTAATCTGTTCCTGATTCTGGCTTACAAGACAACGTTTCTCTTTGCTGAATAATTGGTGATTGTGCATCAGTGTATGTCTGTATGATATCTTAACAATTTTATAATTACATCCTTACATACCAAAAAAAACTCAAAGTGTACTATGGAAGGTGGCTGAGATAGTATTGTTGTTGATGGATCATATGATATTTTAAGAATGCATCTGTTTTATGTAATATTGGATATTTTATTTGATAAGGTCTACATGGACTTAGAATTACTAACTTGGTTACGTATTCGGTGTGTGAGACCAGTGGCTTACTGAGTTTCACAGGAAATATTGATTAGCATTGGTGTAATTCTTAAGCTAAAAATGCATTTAGAAAACCTCAAGATTTAGACTTCCATTCCCTCCGCCACTATCAAATAGACTTGACCTAGTAGCTTCTCTTTAAGCTAAAATGTGAAGTTATCGCAGGCTTGAATTCTCTATATCTTTCACATGAATGATAGAAATCAGTTGATTCCACTGAACTGGCCTATGGAAGCTTGTCTTGAATATTCTTAATTTCTTATTGATTGAATACATATATATTTATTGTGTTCAGTCAACCATCTTTTTTGGATAAAGATATGGAGGGACCAGGGCATGGTGGGAGCAGTGTGGAAATGTTCTTACGAAACTATAAGCTTGGGAAAACACTTGGTATTGGTTCATTTGGGAAGGTGAAAATTGCAGAGCATGCATTGACAGGACACAAAGTCGCTATAAAGATCCTCAACCGTCGCAAGATCAAAAACATGGAGATGGAAGAAAAAGGTAGAAACATTTTAAAGTATAATAATACCAGATTAGTGGGCTTTGTTGAAAGTTTATATAATGTAGTTATCAGTTTCATATATGTCGGGCCAAAGTTGCATTAATGTCACTGCCATGCATCTCAGTTCATACAAATATACCACCAATAGAGGGTTTTGTTGAAACTTCATGTAAGTAGTTATTAGTTGCATATGTTTTGGATCGAAGTTGAGTTAATGTTAATGTCTTGCATCTGCGTTCATACAAAGAAAAGAGTAAAAGGAGCAAACGGGTATGCTTTCATATATTAGTTTCATCTGCTATTATTTGACACATCTTAAGTATCTCTTATTAGCAACTGGCAAAATCGTAGGCATATGTCGTTAACTTGTTATCATGCGATCTGCCACTGATGCGTACGTTATTGTTCCCCTTGGTTTTGCAGTTAGAAGAGAGATTAAGATATTGAGGTTGTTTATGCATCCACATATTATCCGCCTCTATGAGGTTGTAGAGACACCAGCAGATATTTACGTTGTCATGGAGTATGTGAAGTCAGGAGAGCTGTTTGATTACATTGTGGAGAAGGGTAGGTTGCATGAGGATGAAGCTCGCAACTTTTTCCAGCAGGTGAAAATGTCTACTCAATTGCTATAGTTGCTGCTGTTCATTTCATCAGAAGTGGATAACAATATTTTTTTTTGTTAAATAGCTTAATATAGACTTACACCAATATCTTGAAGCAGATAATTTCTGGCGTGGAGTACTGCCACCGCAATATGGTGGTACACAGAGATCTTAAACCTGAGAACCTGCTGTTGGATGCCAAATGCAACGTCAAAATTGCAGATTTTGGTTTGAGCAATATCATGCGTGATGGTCATTTTTTGAAGACAAGTTGTGGGAGTCCTAACTATGCAGCTCCAGAGGTATCAAATGGCAATGATGGGTTTACACAAATCATGCTACTTATGCTTTGTTTCCAAACTAAGAAATTTCAGAACCAAAAATCGTACCTGAGTTTCTCTTGCCTATATTATGCCTTTTAAATAGGTAATATCTGGGAAGCTGTATGCTGGACCGGAGGTAGATGTATGGAGCTGTGGCGTTATCTTGTATGCTCTTCTCTGTGGCACCCTTCCTTTCGATGATGAAAACATTCCTAACCTTTTCAAGAAAATTAAGGTATTCATTTATATTGGCTAAGCATGCTACATGTACCACAACTATTATGTGCGTCTTAGCCTTCAGCATATCAAATCATGTGCATATATGCCCACTGTTTTATTACAGTCATCATTTGGATTGTAATTATTGTTCTATTCACATTGATGCATGTATCCATGTACACCGCTACTACCTTTTTTTTAAATTTTTTACAGTATGATATTATGCTCAAATTCTGGTTTCCCATTTCCTTTTCTGTACTCATCCAAGATGCAAATATTAAGTTATACGTGTGTCCTTTGCAATCATCCTCAAGGAGTGTTCCCAAATCCTGGGTAATCTCCTTGTGTTGTGTACTTTCTGATGAAAGGGAATCGCTAGATGTAACCTTGTAGTCTTTCTTTTGTTCTACTTGAAGACAACAGATTGCTGTTTGCATATCTCTTAAGTATGCCCTTTTAATGATAAAGTACCTTAATTATATATTTTTTCCGTTCCATCTGCTCAAAACTGTTGTAGCTTTATCCTTGATGTTTATGTTTATGTGGGGTTTTCGGACTTGAGATTCCAGTACACAGTAGGCGTTGAATAATATGATACTTAAAAGCAGTTATCTATCAATGTGTAAATTTGTTTCCATTTAAGGTATTAAGATTGTTTTTGCCCTTTGGGGATCAAAATTGCATACCTTGCTCAGTAAAAGTGTGGTGGCTATGAGCAATGCACAATGCCACTGGTTCTTTGCATTGAATGGCATTGCTGCTTCATTCCATATGATAAATCATTGCACTCTTTTGCAATTATTTGAAATTCAATTCCATTAGAAAGAGAATGCGGACTAATGTTTTATCCTGAATCATGTTGATTTGTTCTTAAGGGTGGAATATATACCCTTCCCAGCCATTTATCACCTGGTGCTAGGGATCTGATCCCAAGGTTGCTTGTGGTTGACCCAATGAAGCGTATGACTATTCCTGAGATTCGTATGCACCCCTGGTTCCAAGCTCATCTGCCACGCTACTTAGCTGTCCCTCCACCAGATTCTATGCAGCAAGCGAGAAAGGTAGGAAACACTCTGCCTTCTTTCAACCTGAATCAGAGTGCCAATGAAAATCACCAAATGTATGCTACATGATATCCATGCTTAACTATGTTGATGTTTAGATTTGTATGCTCCACTTCTTTCCATCACGTTCAATCTGTATTCATAACAGTGCACCTCTTTTGATGGTAATTAGAGTATTTTTTGCTGCAGACGGATGAAGATATTCTAACGGAGGTGGTTAAGATGGGTTTTGACAGGGATGGCCTTATTGAGTCACTTCGCAACCGAGTGCAGAATGAGGTAATTACCTAAAAATATTCATGTACTTTCATGGATTTTAGGTTATAGCGTTGCTGATTATGTCATATTTTCCAGGGTACTGTCGCATATTACTTGCTTTTGGACAATAGGTTTCGTAACTCAAACAGTTATCTTGGAGCTGAATTCCAGAAACCTGTGGTTAGATTGTCATTGTCTCTTGAAGTTGTTTCTTTTGGTTGTAATCAATATCTGGCACCTCTTACATGAGGTTTAACCAATGAGGAAGTATCCTTGGGTAATCCATCATCTATGAGAGTGTTTCTCCAAATTGTGGGCTTCTACTAAGTTCCTTTCCATGTAACCATGTCCATGCAGGAGGGTTACAACCGTATCAATTCAAATGAGCCTGCCGCTTCAGTTTTAGCACCACGCTCAACCGCATACATGGATTATCAAGGAACAAATATGAGAAGCCAAGTCGAGAGGAAATGGGCTCTTGGGCTTCAGGTTTTGTTGCCCTTTTCCTTATTTTCTTTAATTGAAATACACTTGTTTTATTGTAATATCCACGTGTTGTGAGGGTATACAACAAGCCAGTGTCTGAGTATCACATAACAGTTAAAGGATCGCATTCTTTCTAATGACAAAGTCTTAAAAGGTTAATAAGACGATGGTTTGATGTCTACTCCTTTGCCCATAGTTTGCTAGTTAGTACTTAATAGCGTTCCTGGTCCATTTCAACAGTCTCGAGCCCATCCGCGTGAGATAATGACAGAAGTTCTGAAAGCTCTGCAAGAACTGAATGTGTGCTGGAAGAAGATAGGGCACTACAATATGAAATGCAGATGGAGTCCCAGTCATCATGGAGGTATGGTAAACGACGGAATGCAGAGTAGTCATTACTTTGGAGACGAATCAACCATAGTAGACGCTGACGCCGCCTCACCATCCCCCAATGTCGTCAAGTTTGAAGTCCAGGTAACATGAGCTATTCTCACCCTGATACAAGATCTAGTTTTGCCATAAAGGCTACTGATGGTGTTAGAATGTGTGTTCTTTCAGCTTTACAAAACGCGTGAGGAAAAGTATCTGCTTGATCTACAGAGGGTATATGGACCTCAGTTTCTGTTTCTGGAACTTTCGGCTGCGTTCCTTGCTCAGCTTCGTGTCCTCTAGAAAGACTATAATGAGCATACTAGCCTGAAATGAAGAACGGCTTTCTCCAGGAAATACCTTTGTGAAGAAAAGCTAGGCTGTATATACCAAGCATCTCATTTAGGGTTCTATGTTATAATCTAGATATCGTATTTATAGGCGAATCTTGTGAGCCGATCCTTTTTGCAACTCCTCATGAGTATGGGCTTTAACTTCGTAACTTGATTATTGTTTTCTTCGATGTTTTTGGTTCATAATAAGAGTAATTTATAACCTACCCATGGATTCGCTATAAACAAGTGTTTCGAAAAGCACATGATCGAGTTTGATGGTAAGTTGACAAACTCCAAAATGATGCCAACTCAGATTAGTATATACTATATAGAGCCCATGAACACACAGGTTTATTTATGTCATGACAAATCATTACTTACTCTATTGTTGCTATTATTCAATGGTATTTTTTGAATTTTATTTGATATTAGAAAGGGTAATAATCATACTTGCCATCCAATTAAGATGATGGTGGCCAAGGTATGTTGCAAATAGGATCCAAGGACTGAGATTTATGAAGTAACATCAACTAATCTTTTATAAGTGAGAACATAAAGAATCACTGCACCGGTAATAAATATTAGCAGTTACGAACGCTGGAGAAAAATAGTTACAAGATCATTTTCATATAACGAATGAACATTAGAAGACGTTAAAAGTTACAATACTAGATGGCCATCTTCGGACATAACATGCTGTTGAAACTAGAAAAAACTAAAACCCTGTAAAAACTTGAAACTAAGTAGGGTGTAGCTAACTAATTAACATAGCATATGGTTGGAAGATCAAGAGAGCTCCACAATGATAATTCTCCATCAATAAGATTAGTTGTAGAAGAAACCACAGCTTCTTCTTCTTCCACATCTTTCTTTGATTCTTCATCTGCTTTCTTGTCCAAATCCTTATGAACAATGGTCCTTTGCATTTTGGACCTTTGTCTAGACTTAATGCCTCCTCCTAGCCCAAGTTTCAGCTTCAAGCATTCTGGTATGCCATTGAAAGCATAGAGAGAAGCCGAGTACTTGCGCTCGTATTTCATCCTCTTCATTGCTTCAGATATCGTTAACGGCTCTTCTCCTTCCGTGTTGTAAACCTCTTCCTGTGATGCTATCTCTTGAGCAATCTCAAATGGAGAAAAGTTACAAGATGATCCAAGCTCATCAATGAACCCGAAGTCAATCACTCCTATATCACTACTCCCTTCTTCTTCTTCATATTCGTCTTCTTCCGTTGCACCTTTATTGTTTGTATCACCACTTGAACATTGTGACGCGATATGATCATCATGATTATCCAAATTATCAGATGCTATCGTCTGACCAAAATCATCTTTAACAGGTAAAGATGGTATAAGATTCCGGTTGTCGTAATTATCATCACTACTGGTTAACATAATCTCATGGTTCTCAGTATACTCATCTGAGTCATTGAGAAAGTCGGTAAAGATTGTATCCGAGAACTCACCCATCTCATCTCTAAATTCCTCCTGCTGCTTATTGTCATCATGACAATTGGTGGTTAGCTGAGGAGTGTGGTGGGAGGAAGCAGCAGCAGCAGCAGCTGCTGCTGCTGCTAAAGAATTGTTTCTGGTTTTGAGCCTATGAAGAAGGAGGTTTGTGATCTTTGAAGGAAGGGCAGGTGTGGTTAAAGATGATTGAGAAGAAGGCCAGAAGTTGGTGCGAGTATTGGCTCCTCGTAGCAAGCAAGCAGCTTCATCGTATGCTCTAGCTGCTTCCTCAGCTGTATCAAAGGTGCCTAGCCATACTCTAATCTTTTGTATGGTGTCCTTGATTTCTGCAACCCATCTGCCCGACGGCCGCTGGCGAACACCTACAAACCGCTTCCGAGCTCGTCGGGGTCCGCCTCCTACTGCAGATTCCTTAACCATCTCATCCCAGTTCATGTTCTTTTCAGGATGATCGAAGTTTTTCTCGCTCACGATCCGTTCTTGATCGTTGGCCAGCTTTCTCTTCCTAGCCATCTCTCTATCTTTGTAAATAGTTCTTGGGTTTGGTTGTTATAACAGTTGGTGATATGCATCTTATAAATTCTGATGCATTTATATATATAGGCATAGAAAGAAAAGATCTTGTCAAAATGAGAGCAACAGCTGAAAGGGTCTTGCTCTTGTACACACCTCTTTGTTATCTTCAATTTTATTCATTTATTTTCAGTGTTTGTCCCCTATATCTAACCCATTTGGAGGGTTATCTTTGATAGGGGGAGACATAGTAAACTATTCAGTTTTTATAATATTGGTTCTAAAAATATAGTTTGACCTAGCCCAATGAGTTTATGGTAATCTAGCTTCCCCCTTTCATGCTCTCATTTAATAATCATTTCCTTTGTTTAATAAGTAAAATGCAAGCATGAATAGCACGCCATTCTCATTCTAAAACTTTGTTCCATCTGTCTCAAAATAAACGCAGTTTAACTTCCTTTTTCCAATTTCCAAATGCCTCAAAATAAAATGCACTGCTTTTCTTTCCTTGACATTGTTTGAAATTATGTGTGTGCTAATTAACAACTATTACAAGATATCGATCGCCTTGAACGACAACCATTAGCCCTAATTGTCGTTGATGAGTGTTTTAGAAATTTATCTACACAGCAAAAAGAGAATTAATAGACTACAACGTTTTCAATTACATATTACATTTATTATAGACAGAGGCAGGGCCGGTCCTGAGATTTCAGATGCCCATGGTGAAAGGCAAAAAAATGCCCCTTTAGTATGCAAGCGAAAAACCAAACAACAGTTTAAAGGGGTTCGGAACCTAGTCAAGCTAGGAGACTCATCCCCACGCTGGGTCGTTATTAATTGAGCAATTTCTTCGTGTCTTCGGAAACACACGAAGATTGAAGAGAAAGCAGGTCAATTGACGAGCAATTGGTAGAAATTGGTGGCTGATTTTCTTCCAATGGTTCGGTTTTGTATTTCTATAATCTTATGCGGTGTAAATTGTAGCAGGCCGAGATTGATTTCCATACATGAACTGCTCACAAGTCACAACCATAGTAAAATTAGGCCCAAACTTGAACCTACTAATAAATACTTAGGCTTGTAAGAGTGATGCCCTTGGGCTAGATGATGCCCTGGGCCGCCGCCCCTTTGGCCTATGCCCAGGGCCATCCCTGGACAGACGGCTTAATCCATACAGGTTTCATTGGAAAAATAACCAAAAGCCCCCTTACTCTTAAACCACTAAATCAATAATCAAATATCAAAACCTCCTACTTGTACTTAAACTATGGGATCTAGCTAGTAATATTATAAGCACATAGACACAGAGAAGCATCGAAACCATCATCCAACCCATAAAAAATGGCATCCTATTCATGCCAAACAAACAATCCTCAATTTAAAATTTGGTT
>LUCG01111440.1:0-11729 GCA_001633085.1 Carthamus tinctorius
TCAGAACGTCATGCAGGGTTAGTCAGCTTGCTGTCACTGATTTCAACTTCAGATCATGAGCATAGCTGACTCTATCAACGGCTTGCATCAATAGATGGCGCTGATGGCTCTTAGTGGCATGACTATTCATCTTCTTAGTATACTTAGCATGTATAANAGGGAGACAAGATGTCGCTGATGCGTTATGTTCAGGGATGATTTACAGTGTGAAGCTGTCAGCGACCGGACTCGCTGCGGTTTCTAAAGCATCTATAATTCAGCTAAGTATGGGAAGTTACTTGAGATAGGATCATTGGTATTTCATCAGGTCATAGAGGAGCTGGATCAACATATTGATCAACCTACACAAAAGTTACGACTAATTACACGCCTATCTAATAATTAAAACACGTGCTGACTCAACTCTCAAACTAACCGCATGTGTCACTAAAGTCCATGCTATTCCATCTACTTTTTGCGACAACCAAACCATGCACACGCTTTTGGTTTGTCATGATTACTTTGCACCATTATATCTAACTGTCGCTAAAAGTGTCATGCATCCTCATGTGTTTTTAAAGATAAATTACCAACCTAGACATAATGCCTAATCTCATGCACTCATTGCTCGTTTTTTGTTTCTTCTTAAGTGACCCACACAGAATTTACCCAACCAATATTATTAATCTAAACAAACCACTTAACACCTAATACACTATTTAATAAATCTCATGCATGAACCGATTTAAGTTTTCTTAATATAATGCCACAAAGGCAAGCCTACGACGGAACTTTAGCGATTTAAATAAAGCGACAAAACTTAAGAAAACTAAATTCGATCGATTCTTTAATACTTAGAACAACTTACTCACCAACGAAGAAGATGATTGGTGTGCGTTTGGTCGATGCCTTCGCATAGAAACGAGAACAAAAGCAGCCGCCGACGGCTTACCGGCGATCGACCAGAGTGGCAGCGGCAAGGAGGTTGTCTGCGCTGAAGACACGCTGTCGGACAGCGTCGGTGAGTGAATCACGGCACCGAACCACAGCCACGTATAACCGCTCTCGTCGACGTCGAAACTCTAAACGGAAACAATGGCTCGCCGACATTGCAACCTGGAATAGTACGACGGTTGCCTACGTTGATCTTGTCGGTAGTTGGAGCTAAGGTGCGCCGGTGGTAGCGGCGGCAGTCTGGGCGGCAACAGGTGGCGGCGACGAAGGGGGTGGGGGTTGATTGGCTGGAAGACGATAATAGGGCTAGGTTTGTTACTTAGGTTTTTTACTCAATAATAAGAATGTTGATTCATATATATATACACACACACAATCTGATTAGAGGAATTCGACTACCAACAGAAATCTAGATAGTTATGCCAAACATTCACAACTAGCCCCTTCATTTCAATTAAGTTTATAAAAAGAAACCAAATTCCTAATATTTCTAAAATTAAACTACTAAATCCTATATATAAACCTATATATAAAAAGGATGCTACAATTTAACTGGTCTAACACAGGACACATAATCCATGATTCTGCCCTTTTTGGAATTTGCAAGATATATGATATTTGAAGGTTCAGGCCTTGGTGGTTGATATCGCCAAAATTATACATGTTTTTAGAACACGATATCATTTTTTTCATGCTTGTTTTTGTCCTAATTCATATGTGAATAGTGCTAAATTGGTGTATTTTGCAGTTTCAGGTAATTTTAGGCAAGAATTACAAAAATTGTGAAAAAAGCATCAAAAAGGAGTATTTTGTGACAAAAATGGAAAATGGAACAGTTTACTCCCCAAAACAGCTTACTTAGCCCCAAATGAAGGTTTTTTTATCAGATTTGGAAGCTAAATCGGATAAATCTGGAACTCCATATTCAACCTAGCTCGCGCTACGAGCCTATGCTTCGCACCGCGAGGAACCTTCTGCCGGTTTTATTATTTAGAGCAGATGAAGCCTATTTAGTTCAGAGTTTTTTTAGATTCTAGGAAGAAAATTAGGTCAGAAGCGATGGGAGCCGTCTAGGGTTCCAAACCAAGGAGAAGGAAGCTTGAGAAGACAACACATACATGGAGATGATTCAAAAGGATTCTACATCAAGATTAATTGTCTATGGTTAGTTTTGGTTTAGTATCTATGACTAGTATGTCTATGTACTAGTTTCTTGTATTTGATTATGGATTGATGTTGGGTATAAGGCTTGAAGATGGATGTTATTGCTGAGCTTAATAAGGAGTATGAATGGTTACTTCTGCTGCAACAAATTGGTTACTACCGATGAAGAAAGTATCGCTAAGCAAAATGAATACTACTGCTCTTGAAGACCAACAGTAGTAATGGATACTACTGTCAATAGAGGTTACTACTGCTCACTATTACTATTGCCAGTTAGTTCATTAATACTGCTGGTTAGTACTTCTAGTACAGTTAGTACTTCTTATGATTTTACTACTACTATTTGGTTGTGCAAAAATGAAAGGATTTTGCTGAGAAGATAAGGGAAAGATATTGAAGATAAAGACGATTTTGTTGAATATCTGTTTTCCTTTATGTTTATCAAGTAATGTGTATATAAAGAGATAGTCATTTGCTTAATAGAACAATTATTATTATTTGCTTTTGATAGTTTTCGTTTGAGAAAAAATTTAGCCTCAAGATTGTTCTTGATCCTTGCATTAGATAAGTAGTGCACGTCTGTTGAGCCTGTTCAACAGATTGAGGCTTTGGTTTGTAATCATTCGACTTCTGATTAATAAATAGTTGTGATTTGCATTCTATTGTGATTTCAATCTAAATTGTTAAAGTGTTATTCCGCAAACTTCTTTAGCAATATTATGAGTTGTTTTAATTCTTGTCTAAGAATTCGATCCTGACAAGTGGTATCAAAGCCATACCCTTAGAAGAAATCACAATGGATGCTTCAGATAGTGTTCTAGTTTCAAAGGTTCCCATGCTCAAACCCAATGAGTTTGACACGTGGAAGATCAGAATCAGGAAATATATTCTTCTCACTGATTATTCTATGTGGGATGTGATTGAGAATGGTCCTACAATCGTGAGAGAAGTTGGAGATGATGGAAGAAGGCCACCACCAAAGAATGATGCAGAAAGAAAACTCAGGCAGACTGAGATGAAAGCCTTGAGCACTCTGCTCTTGGCAATCCCTAATGAATATCAGCATCAATTCTGCAACTGTGCAGATGCAAAAATTCTTTGGACTGCATTAGAGAAAAGGTTCTCTGGTACTAAGAACACAAAGAGAAACCAAAAGGCAATTCTCAAGTAGCAGTATGAGAATTTCAAATCTACAAAGAATGAGTTTATGACTCAAACTTTTGATAGGTTTAACAAGTTGATTGGTGAATTAGCTACTGTGGGAGTGAAGATAGATCAAGATGATCATAATAGAAAGTTTCTAAGATCCCTTGGAGAAGAATGGACTATGTACACAGTCTCATTCAGACAGAATGAGAATCCTGATGACAAAGAACTTGATGATCTCTATAATGTTCTAAGGGTCTTTGAGGCTGAGGTAGAAGCAAAGAGAAGGCCAACTGGGTATTCTCACAATGCAGCACTACTTTCTTCAACCACAAATACTACTGCCAATGGAGAGCCTGTTACTACTGCTAGTGGCAGATGGTCATGCTGACTATGAGGATTAAGAGATTTATTAAGAGAACAGGCAAAAACAACTTTGGGATGAAAAGAGCAGATAGTGTTGGGTTTGATATATCCAAGGTTGAATGCTATAAGTGCCATGAATTGGGGAACTTTGTCAGAGAATGCAGAGGAGGAGCAAGCAAGCAACAGACCACCAATAATGCTCACCAATCAAGGTTCAACAACAGGAATACTAATGGTGGATCATCACAAGCATTGATATCTTAAAAAGGGTTTGGATTTGATTGGAGTGATCAAGCTGAGGAAGCTGTTCAAAACCAAGCATTGATGGCAGAAATCTCAGAATCTACAAGTTCAGAAATTCCCACTGAGGTAAAATCTAAACTTTGTTCTAAAGCTTGTCTTGACACTGTTAAAAAGTATAGGGATCACAACCAAGACATGTGTGAAAGTATTAAGAGGCTAGAACAAAATAGGAGAGAATCTAGTTTGATCATAGCAAATTTTGAATAGCAGATTAAGGCATATCAAGCCAATGAACTTCAGTTTCAATATGATTAAAATTATTGGTAGTGGGAGAAGAAAGAATATGACATTAAGTTGACCAAATCTAGGGATGAACTAGAAAAGGTTAGAAGTGAATTACCAAGTCAGACCTTGAAAAATTCTCAAAAGCTTCTAAAACAATGGATGCTATTCTCAAATCCCAAGTCTATGATGATCTAAAGAGAGGTATAAGATATAACAGCACTCCACTACCATACAACAACAATTACATCCCACCCACCACTGACCTCTTGGATAGACTTGATAGAAATGAGTTGAAAGAAAGTGACATTGAAATAGATCCCAAAGATAAGGTTGAAGTAGAAGAGGAGATAGCGGAAAATATGCCTGAGACCAGTGAAGCACATAAGGAAATTCCTTCTGAGAACCATATCTTACCAATGAATGGGGAGGAATGCCTTTTGTAGATAGTAAGAAAGTAGAGACCTCTAGGAAGGACAAAGAGAAAGTGCAAGGAGTTCACTATAAGCAAACTATTGTTGTTCATCCCTGTACTTGTCAACAGAAAAAGACCCAAGTTAATGAGAAAATCAGGGGTAATAAGAGGAATATAAATCAACAGTGGGCTCAAAAACAAGGAACTGATCTCAAGAAAATCAATAGACCAAAGCCTTGTTTTATTTGCTGCAAGCTAAATCATCTGGCCAACGACTGTTATTTCAATCATGTTAACCAAAGAGCAAATTTTCAAAATAAATCTTTTAACTGTTTTGGCAACAGGATACCCAGATTGAACCACATGGCTAAGAATGTGAGACCTAAATCAAAGGAAATTCATAACAAAAGGCCTCACATTCAAAACAAGTTTGGTAATTCTGAAAAGAGATTTCAAAAGAAAAAGATAGTAAATAAAGCAAACAAGTCTGTCAAAATTTGGGTACCAAAGGCAGTAGTAACAGTTAATACTGCTAACTCTAAAAGAACTGCTAATAGAGTTATTACTGCTGTTGATGATACTACTGCCAGTATTGGTAATAATACTGTCAGCATAAGTAATACTACTGCTAGTCATGTTACTACTGATGCTTCCAATAGTAATGCTACCAAAGCTGAAACTAGTAAACCCATAATTGTGACAAGATATTCTAGCCATGCAGTTCAAAACTTTGATCATCTCATCAAGACCAAGCTCACTAAAGTTGAGTATATTGATGATAATGGGCAACCCAAGACCATATTGGCTTGGGTCCCCTAAGACACTAACTGTTTCATTTAATGTGCTGAGCAACCATGAAAGAAGGAAGAGCATATGGCATATTGATAGTGGTTGCTCTAGGCACATGACAGGCACCATGTCTGTTCTTGAAGACTTTAAAAAGATTGATGGAGGACATGTAGCCTTTGGGGATAATCAGAGAGGAGGTAAGATAAGTGGCAAAGGTAAGCTTTCTGTGGATCTGAATTGTCACTAAGATTGATCAAATGATCTAAACACAGGTTGCAAGAACAGTAATTTGCAGCGGAATCAAATAGAATGCAACTATGTAAGAGTGAATTCAAAAACAGTAATCAGACAATGAGAGCAATAATAAAGTGATTACTGAAATTGGGAAGAACACCAAGAACACGTATTAGTGTGTGAAGCTTCAAAGGATTTTCTCAATTGTATTGCTTCAAAAGCACACTGATTACAAAGACCTACCCACTATTTATACATACTCCTAACTACCTAAGCTACATGATCTTGACACGTGTCTTCATCAGGTACGTTGAAAGTAAGTCGGTTAGGAGTAGATCACGTGAGAAGCACGAGCAGCCAACGGTCTTTGAATCTCAAAATAGGCAACAGACTCTTCACAGAAGATGATCTCACAGAACCTCTGTTAGCAGACTCAGAGGCTCTGTCAACACTTCATCAAACAGAGGTCTTATTCCACAGACCCTCTGTCGATTCCTCCAGAGGCTCTGTACACTTTCACTTGCATAAAGCATACTTCCTCTTCATGTAGCCTCTGAGATCTTCTGTGGAGTTGTTCTTCTGTCAGACTTCAGGTGTAACATTTTTCATACTTTTACATGAAGAATCTATGAGAGTTAACAATCTCCCCCTAAGTATGAAAAATGAAAATTTACGATAAGAGCATAAAGTCTAACTCTAAAAGAACAAGAGGAGATAAATTCAACCTTTGTAAAAGTTACATTACATTAAACTGAAACAAAGTACAAAAGGATTTCAATTAAGATTTACAGAAGACCTAATCTACTTGAGACTCTGGAAAATCATCAACTGCATACTGTAAGTCTGTCTTCACCACCTTATACATCGTATAGATCCAGTCTCTGAAGGATATCTGCGTTCTGATGCTCTCTATGAATGCAGTAAATTCATGTGCACTCAGTTGACCATCTCTGACCTCTTGAGTAATTGTCTTGAAAATATGAATGAGGGTTTCATAGGCATACTTGTGAGATTCTGTGGGATCGAAGAACCTCTGAATCTCATCTTGGTCAACAAAGATGAACCCAAGGGTTGGATGCTGAGTGATGGTCCGAGGGTGGAAGCGCATTACCCATGGTGGTCGGTTGTTCGGCAGTGTGATTCTGAGTTGAGGTTGAGCAAGCCTCATACTGATATCAAAGTCCAGCTGACTGTAGTATTTAACTTGTGTGTGCATAACCTCGATGAGTCGCCGCAGAAAGATTGAGTAGGTGCGCCTGTTCTCCATCTACTTGCTCAGAATCTTGTGAAGAAATAATAGATCAAATACACAGAGATTGTGTAAGTCGGCATCTGTGAACGTGTAGAGGCTTCCATCTTCTCTCTTCACTATGTACATGGCATAATGAATAGATTGCTTAAGTAGAGTGCGCGGGGAGATGGTATGAAGCTCTGTGATCAAACGCTTTGTGAAGACTTGTTCTCTTGGCTTGGTCAATCAGGTGAAATGATAATTTGCTTGAGCAGAGGGCATCCCGGTGAGCTCTGGATCAAATGGAGGATCAGAAGTAACAGAAGCATACCTCCATCGCAGTATCTCCTCAACAGAGGTCACAGGCTCTCCCCTTGGTGGTACTTGCCATTGCATATTGTCCATATCCCTCAGTATTTCATCAACCCTCCCCTGGACCTGGTTACCAACCTCTTCTTCTTCTTGCAGAATTTTGTGAGTGGAACCACTTGGGAGGATAGGATTGATAGATTCTTTCAGAGTCCCAAATATATCTATTGAAGTCTCTTCTGGAATTCCACAGAGCCTGGTGGAAGAACCCTCAGCAGCTCTGGGAATGGGCCCCCGCCGGCTCTTCTCAGAGCCTATTCTCTAGAAACCTTTAGAGCACGTAGAAGCTCTGGATCTTTGACTTGGTCTTCATTGGGCTCTTCTCCGGTTGTGTCTGAGCCAGAATCCTTTGTTGGAGAGGCTTCGACGACTTTCTCTTTGCATTTGCCTTTAGGAGCTGGAGAGGGGGATTTTCTCTTTGACATGAGCTCTGAAGCATTCTCCACTATCTTCAGAGGGGGGTTGGCAAAGGTAGGATTCTTTGATTTGGACTTTTTGGCATCCTTCTCCCCATCAGGACCATCAGGATCATTCTCATCCTGATTGTCCTGTTTAGCCTCCAAGATGGAGCAGGATGTGGCAGAGGCCCTCTTCAAACGAGTAAGAAGAACCTTTACAATGGTAGTTTGTCAAGGAGACCCTCTACAGCAGCACTGGCGGTTGAGACATCAAGATTGGTTTGCCATCGCAAGATCTGAAGGTTACGGCCAATGTCCTCTCTGAATTTAGTGCCTTCTTTGCTGAGATCATGAAGAAGGTTATTGGCAACCTTTCGAAAGAGGGAGGTTTCCTGGATGAGATGCTCATTTCCTTTGTGCACAACTTCTCCCAGAGCCTTGACGAGGTCGTTCAGTTCACGCTTAGTAGCTAACCTGTTGATGTTGCCGCAAGCAGAGGGGGAAGTGATATCAGCACCAACAACCAGGACAGAAGAGACCATTTCCTTGATCTCATTCTTCAGAGAGGTGTAATCGTGATATCCAGCGTTCAACAAGTCAGCGGCACATGAAGAGGCAACTTCTGTAAGCTCCTTCTTGATGGTATCAATAGATGATGGATTTAGTGAGAGAGATTGGAATGCTGCGGTTAGATCATCTTTGGATAGGAGAGAGCTCTGAAGCGCAGAAACTTTTGATTCAAGTTCCTTGGTGGCAGAGGTCATCGCCTTCAGAGCCTCTTTATGGGCCGACAGAACCTCTGTGGGAACAGAGTTGGCATTGGATGAGCTTTTCAACTCATCCAAATTTTCAAACACTTGCTTGGCGAAAGCTTGAAACTCCTCTCTCGTCAAGTACTTGTTCGGGGAATCCGAGGAACCAACACATGGTTCCTTGGTAGCTCCGGAGTGTGGAGCGCCCTCAGCGGCCGTGTTGATGTTGCCATCNTTCTGTCAATATCTGCATGAGTGGGTCCTGAGCCTAACTCTGTAGAGGGATCGAGTGTGGGTTCAGATTGTTCTAGTCCCTGAACTGTAGTGTCTCTCACACTTGTCTCAGGAACAAGTTAGGGTGGTTCACTCTGGTGAGGAGGGACAACACATGTCTCTCTGTGCTGAAGTGGCGAGTCCGTGGGCAACTGGACTCTTGTGTTAAAATCACCATCCTTTTGAGAGGATGGTGAAGTAAGATGGGGTTCCCGGATTGATTGTTCATCAGAGGCATGAAGAATATCCTCTGTGAGGTTTGCTTGGTTGGGGTTCGGAGTGTGCACTNAACTTGATCACTAGTGACGTGGGTAGCACTGGGAGTGGGGCTAGGATGTGTGCCTTCGACATCTTTTTCTCCAATCTCTGCCTCTACTCCTACATCTAAACCCTCTTCAAACACCACTTCTTCTTCTTCTTCATCTTCCTCATCAAAAATCACTTATGCACCCATGGGGATATTAAATACAGGGGCATCTTGACCATGGGAGAGAGTGTCCAGATCAAGATCCAAAAATGATAAGTCTTCAGCTTGGATAGGTTCTGAGGGATCCGGGGTCTTCTTTTGAAGTTTTCGACGCTTGGGCGTTGGAGAAATAATGGGTGAAACATCTGGAGTGGGTTTACGTTGGGGCTCATCCTCTGTAATATCTACCACCTCTGTGGTCTTTCTCTTTTTGGTTTTCTTTGGTTTGGGTGGAGGGGTAGCAGCCTCTGTAACCGGTTTGGTATCTGGTATTGTAGTCTCTATAGTGACACCCTTTTGTTTCTTTCTCTTCTTGACTGGTGCATAGGTACCCTCATCATCTTTCTTCTTTGGCTTCGATACTTTCTTCTTTTGAGGTGGGGGACTACTATCTACAGCTATAGGCCTCTCACTCTCCTCACTTACCCTCCTTACTCCCTCAACTCTCATTTTTTGTATTTTCTCACCTACGGGGATTCCTATTCGTGGAGGGGTCACATGGACCGGCGCTGGCCTCCTATGTCCATGCTTATACTTCTTTCTCTCTCTTTTGGTCAAATATCGAAGCATTGCCTTAGATAAAGGCCGAATTCCAGAATACCCAAGTACATGCTCTGTGGGCTTGAACTCTTTGAAGGGGTAAAGACGAGCATTTGGTTCTGCAGAAGGGAGCTTGGATGCGATCTCATCTCCAAAAACAAGACCAAAGAACCTCTGCAGAATGAGGTTGGGATGATTCACATCTTCTCTTGATTTCTTGTGAGCTTGTATCTTAGATTTCTCACCCCTCTGCGTTGAGCACTTCTTTTTGATCAACCCAATCATATCATCAAAAATCAACTGCGCGTAATCAAGTGGAAGGTTGAAGTTGATCCCATAGACGACGCTAAGCATTGCTTGAGACGTTTGATCGTGGCTACCCACTTTGCCCGTCAAACAACAATTCACAATGGAGAACAGAGTATTCCAGACTGGGGTAAACCTTTTCTCTTAAATTGAGTTCGCTTGGTGATTGGTTGCTCAGACTGATAGTAGTGGAATGCTAGAAACTCCATCAATTCGGGGTTAGTTGGGTTAGGGGCAAACTCTTCCAGATTCAACGATTCCAGGGTTGGCAATTTCAGTGCGGTCCTCAAGGTGTCAACGTTCATCTCCAATGGAACTAGTGACTTGTTCACAGGGTGAGATACATACCCAACAATGCTTTTGCCTTTACTTTCCAGGTTGCAGACATAGGAGCTCAGTAGGAATTGAGTTAAATAGGTTTCAGGGGTGGGTTTAGTAGCGGTTAGGGCATAGTACAGTGGATGATTGCGGAGTATCTCCAGTAGGGGAATAGTATCAAAAGGAAATCCATCAGTGTTGATAACAAAATAATAGTTATTGGGTTTCTTTACCAACATAACTTTCTCATATCGATTCTGCATAAATGATACAGCATGCGAGGTAAGGGCTTGAGACTGGTTCACTTCTTGATCATCAACATTGTTGCCGGAGTTGATTGAAACGGAGGCATCGGAGGAAGACATGATTGCTCGAACTGAAAGTTTGTTCGTCAGGGGTTCGCCGGAGAGTTTAAGGTTTGTAGAAGGTTTAAAAGGGTGGGGATGAAGAGTATTTATAGTAGGAATCGAAATACCAAGCGGTTACTGTAGCCAAAGTAATGATGGCTATTAAATTTGAAAATTAGGTGTCGTTGATCTACGTCCAATAGAAATGTGCCACGTCATTTAAAGATGACGCACGATTGAAGACGTGCACCTCAAATTCTGACACGCGCGTGGACAGCTGTTACCCTTATCCAAANNGGTTTCACAGAGCCTCTGTGATATGTGCGGGGCCTTCTACATGGTGCACCTTTTGTTTTTACCTAAACATTTGAAAATCCTCAAGAGAAGTGAGCAATTGTGCAGAGGCGAAATCTTAAAGAGCCTCTGTGAAAGCACCAGAGGTTCTGTAAGATGAATCTCTGATAATCACTGAAAAGTTTTGCACTCTTTGAGGTTTTGATCATGGTTAGAACACGGTATTTCTCTGACGAGCTAGCTTCCTTAGCTAAAAAACAAGTGAAAATTCTTTGAGAAAGATAACAAGAAGAGACTTTTGTCAGAGAATCTTTGTCCATTTGCAGAGCCTCTGAACACACAGAGGTTATGTGAACACACACAGAGGTTCTGTGAGAAATGTGTTCTTATGTCAAAACATTTTTCTTTCTACAAAGGTTTTATCTTTTGAAATTAGTATACTCCCCCTCAAACAATGCATAATCTTTTGCGTGACTCCCCCTTGAGCCAAGAATCAAGTGAATGGGTTAATCAAAGAATAACAAATAAAATAGGACAAAAATAAGGTATGTACAAACTTTACAAAGGACTCAATGATCAGGGGTCATCATGCCAATCTTATTCACTAAAAAGGTAAATCTTTTCTCATCAAGAGCTTTAGTAAATAAGTCAGCAAGTTGAAACTCAAAAGACACAAAATACATCTCTACATTTCCTTCTTCCACATGGTGCTTGAGAAAATGATACCTTATGTCAATATGTTTGGTCTTGGAGTGCTTGACAGGGTTCTCTGAAATGGCAATGGTACTCTTGGAGTCACGGAGAATGGGGATCTTGTTGAGCAAATATCCATAGTCTCTGAGTTGGGTTTGCATCCACAGAGC
>LUCG01111481.1:0-14736 GCA_001633085.1 Carthamus tinctorius
GGTGGCGGTACCGGCGGTAACACCGCCGCGCCTAACCGGTACCGGTCGGTAACCATAGGTGAGCGGTATCTGGATGCCGATTCAAACCCACCCCCACCCCCCCTCCAACGGTCATATATAAACGCCTATTTTTTTATTTTCCTTTTTTACCTATATATATCTCTCTTTTATCTCTTTTTTCTTTCACCTCTTATTCTCCTCTTAATCTTCTCTTATTCTCCTCTTATTCTCATCTTACCTCCTCATCTTATNAAAAAATAAAATATATGGTATAAGTGGTATGGGTGTGGATGAATGTTATGGTGGTGGTAAGGTGGATGGTAAAGCTGATGTGACTGCTGGTATGGATGGTATGAGCGGTATGGGTATGGATGACCTAAATGTGGATTTAATTTTTTGGTAGGGTTCAAAATTTACAAAATTCAAAAGCTGAAAATTGGAACATAATTGATTCTTGCTTGAATAATGACATTAAAAATTAAGAAAATATTAATTTCAAGCAATCTATTTATTTTAATCGAAATAAATAAAAGCTAGAGTATTTAAAAAAATTGATTTGAGAATAAGGCTGGCTTAAGTTGAATGATTTTCGCCCTCTAGGAATCAAATTCGAAGTCTCTGTCTCTCTTAGGTGGTGTTTGTTTACCTCTTAACAGTTTCATTAAGAAGCAGCCTCTGAATAGTTAAGAGGTGAATCCTGTTTGGCAAAAAAATGGACTGCCTCTTAATGATTCCAAAATCCTCTGAATGATTAAGGGGCTGTTTGTTTTTTCAATTTATCACTTAAAACCCCTGAAATCTGATTCGGTCAGATATTCTTACTTTCAGATTGTTTGTTTTTTGAAAGTCTTTAGAGGTTCCTAAGTCTGAGTTGCTTCTGAAAATTTAAGTGACAACCTGATTTCTGAAAACCTATGAATCTTCATCGTCTCCTTTCTCATGTCTCTCTGCTCCTATTTTTTCTTCAAATTGCGTCAATGGTGTACTGGGTTTTATCATGAGAGAAGAGAGATGGGTAAAGGAGAAGAAGAAAAGTCATTATATGGATATAGAGATACATAGAGAGAGAGAGAGAGAGAGAGAGAAAGTGTATATCTAATGGGTAGATAGAGAGATTAGATGGTTTTGCAGTGCTTTTGTCAGTAAATAGTACTCTACTCTACTAATTTATTATGAATTTATAATATAGGTACGAACACCTACAATTATTTAGGTTGATTGGATTTAAAATGCTATCTATATTTATAAATGGGATAATTAAATATTTAAGAAAAACAAAAAATTTATAGATTCAGATTTCAGATCCGTTACAAAAAACAAACAGTCTTATAGATTCAGATTTCAGACTTCAGTATCACCTTTTATTATTCAGAAGTGAAAACAGACTTCAGATTTCAGACCTCTTAAAAAACAAACACCCCCTAAGTATCCTGGATGTCTCTTAACCATTAAGAGTCCTGATTTCATACTCAACAATTACCAAACCAACATATTTTATTTTGCACCATATCATAAGAGCCTCTTAATCATTCTGACCACTTAATCATCCAACACTAAACCATTCAGCAACTACCAAACAACCCCTTTAGTCTTAAGCAACCAATTTAGACTTTTGGTAAATTTATAATATCTAAATTCTAATGATCAATTTTTATGTATTTCACTCTTTTGTAATAGATTAAAGATGTTTCTAATTTGTTTTATTACTTGGATCGTTGTCTACTTGTCTTGTTGATTTTTGATAGTTAGTTCAATTTGTTAGCATGTCTATCTTGGTTTCTCATTGGTAAATGGTAATCATTCACGCTTGGGTTTTTTTTGTTTCTCACTGTTTACGCTATTACCAAGGTTGATGGTGATAATGCCATGAACATAAATTGTCTGATATTCTTGTTAGTTTAATCTAAAAGACTGAAAGATTGATAACATATTTTGATTCGTGATCTAAACAGTATTGATTTTACTTTTTTCCTATGCGTTTATGGCTGTTGATGTAGGTTGCTGGTGATCATGGATGAGAGCCATAGAAAATAAGAGGGGAGAGGATGGAACCATTGCTGATCGAAAACAGGAGAAACATGTCAGTGCCCCGTTGGGTTTCAAGACTTATAACATGAGTTTGAGTTGACAGATTTGTTTAAAGTAATTGTAAAATAAATTAAAGAGTAAATTACAATTTTAGCCTCTATGGTTTGCAATAAATTTCTATTTTTGTTTTGTGGTTTAGTAATTTTCATTTTCTCTCCTACGTTTTTAATCTATTGATATTTTCGTTCTTGAAATAATTTCTACTTTTTAACGTAAAAGGGATTAAAACAGTAAAGAATTTTAAACCACAAGAACCAGAACCATAATAAGTTGTAAATCATAAGAACGAAACTATAAAAAAAAGCACAAACCATAAGGACGAAAACCACAATCTCTAAACCATAGGAACGAAAATCATAATTTTAACAAACCATTGGAACAAAAACTGTAATTAAACCTCATACTTAACAGAAATAATGGATCAACGTTTTATAAGAGACCAAATCCACAAAAAAAACCGTATACTTATAGAATTTTTTATAATAAATAAAGATAAAGGACCAAATCTGTAACACTTGACATAATGTAAGGACGAAATCTGTAACTTTAGGAAAAGATTCCCATTTCATTTTCTCCATGAAAACACGACTTTGGTGCTGAACCCTGCAAAACCCTTTCGACTCCATTCTCATACCTATTGAAGCCACAGTTTTAGGGTTCCTTTTTCCGGCGACGGTTTTTACAGAACGACGGTGGTTCTCCGCCGTGATAACTATTACAGGTATGCAGTTCTCTGCCGTCTAATTTACTCTCTATTCTCATTCTCGTTCGTATACTCCATTTTCAGTTTTCCTGCTTAACCTTATATGTACGCTAGCCAAAATCGAATGAGAACTGGTTGTGGATTTTATGAATTCCGATTTTTCATGTTCAGCTAGTTTGATTGGATTTGCAGTTTTGGAAAGAAAAAATATGTATAATCTGCATAACCTAATTATACCAAAAATGTCTATAATCTAGCTTGCTCTTATCATATACTTCATTTGGTTCTCAAAACGTTTGTAATGGCTCTGTTATATATGATGAAGTCATAGAACCAATAGTTAGGGTTACTTCTGTTAATGAGAAATTATTAGGGATCAGAGTTGACTAGCAAAGCAATCAGTCAGCAGCAAAACAGTGTTGTGAGAATTGTCATACCTGTCTTGATAAATATGCTCTCCAATTTTATGTCCTATACCATGCTGGTACCTCTAACTCCACTGCAAATGACATTTCTCAGATGTTGCTCTTCATATCTTGTTATTGGTTTTGGTTGTATTAGGGATGAAACTTTGTGTAAAACTAAACCAACCAACATACATGCCATCTGTAGCAATTAAATTGATACCAATTACAATTGGATGGTAGTACCGTATTAAGTATAGAAATTTGGTTGGTACACCGTACTGAAAGTTCGTACCATGGTAGTGTCATGGTATTGACTTATTTAATTATTTATTAGGTTTTGATGCTTTTGTGTATTAAATATTTATCTCGTTAACCATACTTATTTTGTTTGAATGTTTAAATGTTTGCAAGTTTTATTTCTTGCAATTAAAAACCCTTAAACATCACATGTGCTACGTGAAAACTCAAATAGTCACTCAAATTTTGAACATAATGACAAATGTTCATATATGTAACTTGAAGTTGGTAGAAAACTGGCACCATCTACCAACCTGGAAAAGTTGGTATCAAGTATAGTTGGTTGGTACATGGTATAACCGTATAAGATTTTGCATGCCAATTATAATTGGTTGGTACACGGCATTGGGGAAAAAAACTTGGTACCATACCAAGTCCACCCCTAGGCTGTGTTATTATGTATTTCCTATGATCTGGTTTATATGGATTATCCTGGTGTGCTTAACTTGTTATTTGCGGATGGTGTTTGGGGGCTTCATATGCTCTTGTTGCAATTACTCGGTTATTTACAGCTCTCCAATTTTAATCGTATATCTATTATTCTATATTCAATTTGTAAATCGGTTTCAGGGGAGAAAAAAACAGAAAGGATAAAGTTAAAGTTAAAAGGGGGTGATCATGGGTTACGCTCAGCTTGTAATCGGTCCTGCTGGAAGTGGAAAGGTAACATGAAATCTAATTTATATACATTTTGGGGTTTTTGCCAAACCACTAATTTTCTTTTGATGCTTTCAGTCTACTTATTGCTCAAGCTTGTACCAACACTGTGAAGCGACTCGGCGAACAATTCATATTGTGAACCTAGATCCTGCTGCTGAAAATTTTGATTATCCTGTGGCTATCGGTAAATGGGTTCACTTTTACTTATTTTTCTTATATAATCTTCCAATTAACCGTAACCCATATGGATGCAGATATTCGGGAACTTATATCTTTGGATGATGTTATGGAGGAGCTTGGACTTGGTCCAAATGGTGGTCTTATGTACTGCATGGAGTATCCTTTCTTGGTTCCGTTTTCTGTGTTTACTCGATATTTGTTTTTGTTTTTTTCTTATCGCCCGTCCTTGATATGCCCTTCCAACTTGGTGCATGCCAACCTACCAGGGTGTTTAAAAATGGGAAAACCGAGCCGAATCATTTGATCTGAAAAAGCCGGAAAACCGAAAAACCTGGTATTCATGAGTCGGTTTTGGTTTTAAATCGTAGGTATCTGCGGGTAACTGATCTTAAACGCTATAAATAGTACAATTAATAATATTAACTGTTTAGTTTATAAATAGTCATCAAGCGAATAGTGGATATTTTTAAACAATAAAACTTATTTTAGTTTCTTGTTCTTGGATTACTTTTATGTATTTGTGATGTAATTGGTTTAAATTTTTGATTTTGGTATTATTTTTATATTGCAAACAAAATTTTCCTATAAATTCGGGTAACCATGAACCGTACCACAGGTAACCGACTAACTTCTGCTCGGTTTCAGTTCATCCTGTGGTTCGGTGATGGTACCGACTAACTTCTGCTCGGTTTCAGTTCATCCTGTGGTTCGGTGTCGGTTCAGGCGAGGTATCCGCCTGATGCGGTTCGGTTCACATTTGTTTTGCTAACCAAGCCGAACCGAACGGTGAACACCCGGGATGTCAGATACAGACCCATGTTTGCACGTCATTTATTTGATCTGGCATGAGCTTAGAAAATGCAATGTATTTTTTTACCATTGAATTTGAACTCCTTAAATCCCATTTGTCAGACACCTTGAAGAAAATTTGGATGAGTGGTTAAGTGAAGAGTTGGAAAACTACATGGAAGATGATTACCTAGTATTTGACTGCCCAGGTACCATTGATGGTTACAAAGGGAAATGCTATGCTTGTTGCACCATGCCATTTATTTTTGTTCTTCTTTTGTAACTTTACATTGCATATGATTAACTAATTTTGTTTACATAGCCGCTCATCTTTCAATTTGTTACCATGTTTGCTTAGAGTGCGTGACACCTGCAATAGTAGATTAATTTTTTGAAGATGTTTCACTTTATAGGTCAGATAGAACTCTTTTCTCATGTTCCGGTTCTTAAGAACTTTGTGGAGCATCTGCAACGCAAGAATTTCCATGTTTGTGTTGTGTACTTGCTTGACTCCCAGGTTTGCTCCGGCTTATTCTGTTCAGCCACCTACTTACTTGCCTTATTCAGCTTACTGATTCCTTGTTTCTGCGTGTATCAGTTCATCACGGATGTGACCAAGTTTATTAGTGGTTGTATGGCTTCACTTTCTGCAATGGTTCAACTTGAACTGCCTCATGTTAACATCCTCTCCAAAATGGACCTCGTGACTAGAAAAAGAGACATTGAAGAGTTAGTTGCTATATTACTTTGATTTTGTCTTTACAGGTTTTGTTTGTAATTAGCTTTACTTTTCTAATTTTGTGTTCCATTTGATTTCCAATAGTTACCTGAACCCGGAGCCTCAGATTTTGCTGTCTGAACTGAATGAGCGCATGGCTCCTCAATTTCAAAAGCTCAATAAGGCGTTAATTGACTTGGTAAGTTTTAAATCCGCTTGGAGTTAATGTTTTCTCTGTTCTGGACATCATAAAGTGACTCGTGGAATTCTTCTAGTGACTTATTAGTACTTTATCAATATTCTATTTCATAGATGGGATTTTTTTTTCTTTTATTTTTGGTAATTTTGGGTATCTAGGCCAACTTATGTGCACCGAGCTAACTAGGGGTGTCGAAAATAACCGAAACCGTATAACTCACCCAAACCAAATGTGATATGGGTTAAATGGTTTCGGGTTATTCGGTTTGGTTAATTTTTTTAAGTTGGGTTAAACCGAATAATAAATTCTACTTATATTTTATATATATTTTTCAATAAAAATAAAACCAAATACATATTATGCCATCATTATTTTACATGTTTTAATGTTATATAATGTTTTTTACTTGATGCAATTGTCGCATGAAGAAAGTAATGTCTTTTGGTAGATATTGGTTTCGGTAGATTATGTTTTTTTACTTGATACATGTCAATTATTGAGTATGGATGCATGATACAATCATATATTTAAAAGCAATGGGCATTGAATTTGAGAAAATTGTTTGAAGAAGTGTCCAATGAAATATGAATTCTTATTGGGTAATGGGTTTTAACCGGTCACCGAGCCAAATAACCTGAAACTGATTAAACCGAACCTTATTGTGTTTGGTCATTGGTTAGATTTAGAAAAGCTAAAAACTGATTAACCCGAACTGAATAACCAAAAACCGATTTAACCGCCCGAATAACACCCCTAGACTTGACCCCTGGCAACCATGAATTGCTTGGAGTCATCACAGGTGAACCTCCATTGCTACAATACAAGAGCCTTGCCACGAACCCATGGAAGATGAGATTTCCACTACATCCCCTTGAGACTTAACCGGTGTGTCACAACCCAAGTGGTTTAGATGGGATTATTTGAATGACTTGTATATTGAGTTTATGTGTGCGATCTTGAATCAATTTTTAGTTTTTTCCTGGCATTGAGTTAGAGATGGTATCAGATGTGGGTTTGATTTCATAAATCACCATGTATTTCCTCTCTTTGCTTTTGAAACGGTCGACTAACGTATGCGCCAAATGTTTAAAAAGAGACTTGGGCCAACAGTCACTTGGTGTCATTAGGCTTATAGGGAAATTAGAACTTGATCCTCATGTGGTATAAACTTAGGGTGTGTTTGTTAGCAATTTAATGAGCTCAATGGGACTCGTAGCTTATTCTGCCAGCTACACGCAACTGTTTGGTAGTGGTTTAATGATATAGGAAGTGGCTTATTTAGTAAGCTTCTAGGGGAGCTTTATGCAGAAAGCCAAGTTTTTCCTATATTTGCTCCTTCCATATATGAAAAAACTCTCAAACAAAAACCATCAAAATCTATACAGACAGATTAATCCACAAGATAGCTTCATCCATACAAGACTTAATTGAAAACCAACCAAACAGCTTAAACTTAAGGTGGATGAATGTGAAAAGTTTAGGTAGGATTAGTTCACAAATTCATTCGTTCTTTCTATTCAAAAACCTTTAGCTGGCTGATAATTTGCATCGATCACACAAATCCTTGTGGGATGTATTTCTTCTAACTAAAAAGTTCATGTCGTCTTTATCTTGCATCTCATGGCAACACGAGTTTCTAAGTTTTATTAATGCCTGTAACGTTTATGGTGGTGTTGTATCAGGTTGATCAGTATAGCATGGTGAGCTTTGTGCCACTTGATTTAAGGAAAGAAAGCAGGTGAATTTTCATATCCTTTATATCTCATATATGCATCAGAGCATCTCCAACGGATTCTTAAAAACGTAGAAAATGGAGATTTTGGGCAAATTTCTGCTCCGACAGATTCTTCAAACTAGAGAAAATAGGACATGGTGTGAAATTCTCCAAATTTAACAGCATCTTCAACAGGTGCTCCAAAATAGAGAAAATGAGGATTTTGGACAATTTTTTGCTCTAACAGATTCTACAAAACTGTCCAAAATGGAGAAAGTAGGAGAGAGCATAAAATTCTCCAAATTTGGAGAACTCCCCGAAATGATTACAATGAGAGAATTTTTTGATGTTTTCCCACCGATAAAAAACCTTGATCTTAAATATTTAGCAGAAGAGAGATAATAAATTATTAAATGTATAAAATATCCTAATAATATAATTAAATGTTGTGATCTCCAAAAAAGGGAATCTATTGGAGTTGAATGAAATCTTTTTGGAGATTTTGAATTTTGATTCTTTGAAACGGAGAATCTGTTGGAAATGCTCTTAACTAAATTACAAACATGGTTAGGGTTATTGCACTTTTTAATTAACAATTTCACCCTAAAAAACAGAGGGAGTAATGAATTTCTTCATCTCATAAGGATAGAATTGGAAAGTAAACACTTAGGGACAGTTTACCAAAAGCTTACCCAGTAATTGCTTATTGGGTCAATTACATGGCAAGGACCTAGAATCTTACCTAAGTAAGAACGATGACAAGAACCGCGTGTCTTGTCGGTAAGTGGGGGTTGACGACTTTTACTCAGTTAGGACTTACCGGATAGATTATAGCACAATATGTTTTGACTTACTAGAATCCTACATGGTAAGTGCTTACTATATAAGCGTTTGGGTAAACGGCCCCCTACTTTTGAAAATGGATACTTGCTTCGCGATGGACGATGTAATATGGTTTTGTTTGATGGTCGGTTTTCTTGCGCTAATTTATGCGAACGTCAATTGATCTTCTGACGATCTAGCCCTTGTTTCTTTTACAGCATACAATATGTTCTTTCACAAATCGACAACTGTATTCAATTCGGAGAAGATGCTGATGTGAAGATTCGAGATTTTGACCAAGATGAAGATCAGGACTAGAATTCTGGTATGCGATTATGTTGGTCGAATCGCTGCAAATCGCTGCTGCATCTCGAGATGTGTGTGATCGATCTTTCTCAAATATTAAAACTGGTTTTCTTGGCATATCATTGATGATGATCTTCAGAACGAAACGTATATTTTTTCGGGAAGTAATGTGTGTGTTTGCCGTTAGTCTAATTGTGTACATACACTTTTTTACAATGCGTTTTTGTTCATTGTTCTAGCAAAACATATTTTGAAGTCATTAAGTGGCATATTAACCAAACCAGATCAAATGAAGACCGCTATATCCCACCTATCGGTAGGGTCAAAGGTCGTTTACCAACATGAGTTGGGTAAGCATTGACCGAATAAAGAGTCGTTTGGTTAAACGCTAACGGAATAATGTTGTTTACCAAATGCTTGGGTAACTGTTGGCTGAGACACTAACCGAGTTAGAAAGCAATCCCTTTGTTCCTGGATCAACATCTTGGTCAACATGTTTGTGGGTTATAGTATACGCTTTATTGAGTAACATGTTTAGTAACCAACCCATATGCGTTAAAAGAAATGTTTAGTAACAATTTCATCAAAAAATTGATGTTTATGAAACATTTTCATTATATTAAACAACTCCATGAATCAATTTCATTGATTTTACGTGTGCAACCATGATTTTGCACGGTTTGCACGTTTTTTTTGGTTTGCAAATTAACTTCCCTATATATATATATATATATATAATATTAATTCCTTCGGTTCGTTTTCTGATGGGATAATGAATTCTTGTTCTGTTCCATGCTGCGCTAGATGCGAGACAGTGAGTTTTGTCCCATCTTGTCCTGTCCTGTCCACATACCTAACGCAACCTTACAGACCAAACAAAATTTACAAATGATTGGAAGTCAAATCTCATTCCAAATCCTACAAAACAAACGAGATTTATCAAGGATTTGAAATCCAAATCCTTCCAAATCCAAAAATCCCTCCTTAAAATCCATTCTATTCCAATCCATTCCTGCAAACCAAACGCGCCGTTGATACAAAAGATAAATCAAGGTTACCATAAGGGTTGTAGTGTAATGGCCAAAGCTACGAACATCCCATCCACCCTTGGTTCACTTCCAGGCATCCACAAAAATTGTGACACAGACTATAAAAGTTGATTTCTTACGGCTACAATTTGTAGATTAATCTAAACATAACTTAGGATACCCTTTGAAGGCTAAAAAGATAAAGCAAGAGGAAACACACCCACATACTAAAGCAAAAAACTTTCCATTTAGGGGAAAAAAACAAGTTCAAGATTTGATTGATCTTGGTCTCAAAGATTGGTCTAAAATTCTCACCTCAATTATAAAATCAACAAAACCTCAGAGAACTTAAGCTACAAAAATGTTATCTTTTTTACCATCTAAAAAACTCTAAATCTTCATTCATCATCTTCTTCATCATCCGAATCATTGTGTCCAGCAGCAGCGTTCAAAGCATTCAACCTCTCGATAAGCCTTTGCTTCCTCTCATCATAAGTCAGTTTCTTGAGGTTATATCTGAACATCAAATTCACAAAACAAATCAAAAAATGAAACTTTAGTTGCTTCGGTGTGTCTAAATGCTTTCCCGTTTGCATTATTCGAACATCTCCAACATCTCCAAAATTTAAAGAAAACGAGATTTTCTAATAAAAATGGGCTTCAAAAGAATCCCAAAATCATTCCCCAAATTGAAAACAGGAGAAAAGAGAACAAAAACTTCTCCATATTTGGAAAATCCTCTTTTAATTTGGGGTACAGAGAAATGTTTTGTGTGTGCAGCACCAGCAAAAATAAGCAACAGAAACAATTGTTACCTCTTGTGCTCCTTAGGAGGCTGCTTCTCAGATTTCTTTGGGTTAGGCTCGGCACGAATAGCTGCATGCACTTTTTTGTAAAGCTCTTCAAGGTTGTCTGGTTCAACCCCAGCCTTTATGTATTCAGAAAAGTGTGTCTGATACTTCTCTGGTTCATCTTCCATTAAAGTCTGCATTCATTCAAAAAAACATACAGTTTTGAAGCATGGCAACATACAGTTTTTTGGGGTAACAGTGGATGTCTGGCCAGCTTACGCGCACCTCAACTAATCCCATGGAGCCCTGAAGATGACAGCCAAGAAAAATACCAATTTGCCCTAAAGTAACTCAAGCTGACGACCTATCTTGCCCTAAGGACATTTGAGCTGGTGATCTATAGGGAGCACCTAAAGGCCTAACCTTTATTTTCCGGTTAAGTGGGCCCTTAAAGTTATAATTATCTTGATTAGATATACTTGTTCACACAGATTTTGAAGCTCAAGATACATACCCTCATGTATGAAGCAACATGTCCTCCATAAATGTACTTGCGGTGGACATCTGCATCAAGTTGCTTTCCGTCCTTGTTAAATCCAGCAAACCGTTTTTCACTGTGAGGGATATCAAGTCCACCGTCAAGTGCTCCCTGAAACATTCAGAATTTAAAACTATGTTCATCCCAAGTGTTGGAGTCTCATACTCATGCATTTGAATGTTAAATGTTATACTACTTGTAGAAAGGTTGTAAGATTAAATAGATATAATGCTATTCTTTTCCGTTCTAGATTAAGACAAGCATGCATAAAGAGGAAAGAATCGAATAAATTTCAGAAAAAGACAGGCGCTCTACTGTATAGGGTAGATGACAGGTTTACGTACATCCTACTCCCATGCCCCACCTCCAGGTGGGATGTATCGGGCTTGTTTGGTTAAGTTTTAGTTTAATAAGTTGAGAACAAGGACAACTATATACCTTGAGAGCACCAAAAACGCGGTTGCCAGTGGTGGTCCGAATCAGACCAACGTCTAGAAGAGCTCGGAAAGGCCTTCTACTTTCCGCAGGTTCGACAGAGAAATCTTCACCCGTGGCCTGCAAATATCATCACACAATTTTGAAAATTAATCCATCAACGAGGGTGATACGATTAAAATAACATTCATGCTACAAACCTCAACATTTCCCTGGTACTCCTCATCCATCTCAAGCATTTTCAAAACTCGACGTGCCAACAGAAGTCCAGTACAATAAGCTACAATCAAATTTTCAACAGCAAATTGAGCCAATTTTCTACCACATTGAACACAACTTTTAAATGTGGTAGGGACCAATACCTGCAGCATAGTTTGTAAGCCCGACTTTGAGACCATAATGAGGAAGCTCGTGAGCATAAGCCGATGCAAGAACCATATCCCCAGCAATGCTAGCAGACACAATTTGTGCAACTATATCCTTGTTGGTCTAATACCATTGTTAAGAAAAGTCTTGCAGCAAACTATTAATACAAACAAAGAAGCTATGCTATTTTCTATCCAAAAAATGCTGATTGTTAGAGGTTTCCAAATAGTAGAACTTGAAGTGTATCCCAATTGACCAATTATAACAATCATAATGTTGAAGCAAAATTAAAGCTTTGTTAATCACACAACAGTTTCAAAATATAAGCTTTGTGCAATCTATTGAAATTCTTCAGAATCCGATCTTTTTTGACCAATTAACTTTACTACATCAGACAACAAAGACCACAGATAGATAGCATGCCAAACACAACCAATGATATGAACACTTGTCATTGTCTTGTTGATATACAAACGCAATATAATCACCAGCAAAACAGGGTGTAAATGGCCAAAAACAGGGAAAGAAAAGGATACAAATCGCACAACATAACGGTACTTTGGAGTGTTGTACTTATTCTTGTCTTGATTAATCAGACGAATCCTTGCTCGATAATCAGTCTTACCCTCTGCATTCGACAAATGAGATCAAATTAAGTTAACAGTAATGAAATAGGAAACTTAATAAATTACAGATATATTATTCATACCTCTCCTTCGCTTGAACTTTACTTGAAACCTCTTGAAGTACGATCTTGACTTCTGTGCTTTCACAAAAACCTTCAAGCACAAAACCAAATTACTTCAATTTACAGCAACACTAACAATGAATTTTGAATCATATAAACAATTCAACTACTAAATAGATCAAAATATCACATTTTTCAAGCGAAGGAGATTGAGCATATGAACAATTACGATAAAATAAGTTAGCATATGAGCTCAAAGTAAAATAACACCGAACAAACACGACAATTGGTCGATTTTTGTGCGGTTTGAATCAGATATGAGAGCTCGAATAGATCAACACTAACAATGAATTTTGAATCATATAAACAATTCAACTACTAAATAGATCAAAATATCACATTTTTCATGAGAAGAAGATTGAGCATATGAACAATTACGATCAAATCAGTTAGCATATGACATCAAACAAAAATAACACCAAACAGACACGACAATTGGTCGATTTTTGTGCGATTTGAATCAGATATGAGAGCTCGAATGTTAACAGAAGTAAATGGTGAAAGCATTACCATGGCGGATTCCGGTCTGCCGGAGGTTTGCGGTGGCCGGTGGGGAAAGCGATAGCAGAGGAAGCGGAGAAGAATTAAGGCGTTTGGGGAGTGCCAAAAAGCCTAGGGTCCGAAAGACGATGAAGATCGACGGCTGAGATTGCTTTTTAATCTGGGCTTTTGTTATTATGAAGAAATTGGCATAGGAGACCTTAAACTTTTGTTGTATGTATATATACGGTCCTTGTACTTTTTTATATATGATCATTGAAGATATCCTTTGTTAATAGGTTTAGTAACACTTGGTCTTTATTACTCTTGTATAAGGGACCGTTTCGCAGTTGCTGAATGGTTTGGCGCTGGATGATTAAGTGGTCGGAATGATTAAGAGACTCTTATGATGTAGTGTAAAATGAAATATAGTTATCTGGTAATTGTTGAAAATGAAATCTAGGCTCTGAATGATTAAGGGACACCCAAGATGCAAAATCATTCAGAGTTTTGGAACCATTAAGAGACAGATCTTTTTTTTTGTCAAACAGGATTTACCTCTTAGCAGTTCAGAGTCTGCCTTTTAATGGAACTGTTAAGAGGTAAACAAACAGCTCTACTTGGTTATAGGGATGGCAAAAAGTACCCGAACCCAATGAAAATCCCTAAACCAAAAACTTTTGGGACGGTTATGGTTTTAGTCAATACCCAGCCATTTATCTGATCCCATACCCGATCTCATTTACCTGACCCGAACCATATATATATTTAATAAATTTATAACTTTATTATTAATATAATATACGGTACAATTATATTAATATATAGAATAATATAAATGACGGATTGATTTTATTACTATAGAAAATAAATGTAAAAACATCAATATAAAATAATCAACTTGTAATCTCTAACAACCGAGAAGTCGTTCGATATTTTATTAACACTATTCATTAATAACACTATAATTTTCTTGTTGAGCTTTGTAACTAATTTATAAAGTGGTTCCTCAATTTTAAGATTTATGTAGTTTCAATTTATTTAATCCTCAAATAATATTTTAATAAATTTGGAATACATTAATGTTTAAGTTTTAATAAATTTAACTTTAATGTATTCAACAAAATTGTCAAAACAAACCTTACATTTCAATAAATATATAATATATTTAGTTAAAAACACATCATTAATCTAAAATTTAGTATGAAAATAGCAAAAACGAGTAAACGAGTAAATAATGCATACCAAATGATCATGCGAGGTAGAAATATGTTAATAGATGATTTATGAGGAAAACAAATTAATTCTATTTAATTACATATCTGATTTATATTTATTTTTTTATTTGATGGATCTCTTTTCAATTATATAACTCAAAATTAATCATAAATTGCAATTTGCTTTAAATGGATGATAAAATTAACATGAAAATATAAAATAGATTTGTATAATTTGTAAAGTAAATAG
>LUCG01111528.1:0-10713 GCA_001633085.1 Carthamus tinctorius
TCAGGTAATAGGAAAGGGAAAGAGAAGGTGTGAAGACCCATAGATAGCGTTTTAGCAAATAACGTTGTTAGTCCTTAAAGTTATAGATCTCAGCTGTGGAGGGATGTTCCACATGCACCAATACTTATGATTTTATTTGAATTAATATATTCCGCTGCGTNCTATTATTATCTTAGGAAATTTTGGGTTGTTACAAATATATCGTGTAGGATAACCTGAAGATCTTGAACTTGACTCATTACAGTTTTAGAGTCAATCATTTTGAACTCCAAGAAGCGAGCGACAACATGCTTCTTAGTTCCGGCATCTTCGGTCTTATACTTGCGATCCAAAGATTCCCATAACTCCTTCGCTGTAGTTACCTTACAATAAACATTGTAAAGTGGGCCAGCCAAGCCGTTCAACACGTAGTTTCAGCAAAGGAATTCGGAATGATTCCACGCTTCCAATGCGCTCACTAATTGAACGTTAGATTCCCCTTCACCAATTTGGGGAGCGACTTCGGTGAGGAACCGAGCCAAATTCAGAGTGGTCGGGTAGAAGAACATCTTTTCTGCCATCTATGGAAGTTCAAGCCAGAAAACTTTTCCGGCCTTTCAGCGTGTTTGCCATGGTATTTGGCAGCGGTGTGGTGGTAACAGTCGTGGTAGAAGTGATCATAGTAGGGGTAACAGTAGTGCTCGCCATTCTAAAAACGATTTACAGTCTATATTAGCACCACAGATTATATAAAACCGAAAGAATTATAACCGAAGCAAACTCTAAAATGTCTATTCAATCGGTTTATTATCACCACTATTTATATAAAGCAGAAACAAACTATAACCGAAACTAACTCGGAAATAATTCGTTTATACAATCAGAATAATGTGCAAGTTTGTTCTAAACAATCTGTTTGAAACAATCTGTCTAAACAATCTGTTTTAGAAAAACGAAACAAACTCGATTCTGTAACAATCTGGAAACGAAAGTTAGAACAAAATTCTGTTTAAGATTGTTGGTTTTTAACGAAAATAAGAACCCGGAAACAAATTCCAGAAAGTTAAAAGAAGGTGTAGAAAACAGATGTTGTTTGAACGAGCAGTAGGTGGTCTGAGATAACTCGAGAAATTAGTAGCCGAGGCTCGTGTTTGACACGATTCCCTTAAAAATAATTTCCGTCCGTTCCCAGGGTACAACGGCTGAAGCAACCGAAGCTGCCGGATAGTTTACTTGCCTGAAAATGATTGCTGGAAGAGCGTATACAGAGAAAAAGAGATAGCTGATTGCAGTGTGTCTTGGAATGAGGTGCAGGGCTGAATATATATTGGGAAAAACGAAACTAAACATTAATTCGTGATAAAAACGGATGATACGAATTTATTCCAGTTAATATGTTTTTCAATATATTTCAGTTACAAACTTTGAAATTTTCAGTTACAGAATCTGTTTTTGTTACAAAAAATCAAAATGCTGGTCTGCGCTAGCCCGGGATTTCGGAGTGGCATTCGTGTCCACAGGTCGCGTGCACGCATAAGTTCGACGATTTTGCCTTACGAAATCCAGAATCGGCACCCCCCTGCGCGCGGGTAGGTGTTGGAGTAAAACATGGATAGAAGCTTGTAAGCTCCTCTAATCCATAGTTATAAACCTCTCCAACTTTTGCCTTCCCACCTATGTGGGACAAGTTCACCAATTTCTTCCCAAGTCCTCAACTTTGAGTACCAATATCTCATTCACACATTATCCATTTTGGACACTTCGATTCGAAGCTCTCATATAGTAGAACACAAACCCACAAAGAGTTAATTATATATAACACAATTATATGTGTCTTCGTTGGCTGAGAGGTTTGCTTACATATGTCCTCGAGTCACATTCTTAGAGTCATCGTTTATGACGAAGAAATCGTTAGACGATCAAATGTTTGAGAATAGGATGCACATTTCAACAATTGTTGATGACCGAATTGGTTAAAGAGACAAATGTAACTTATAGAACAAATCCATCCAATCACCTTGCAATTACTTAATGTTTTTTCAACTAACTAATATTGATTTTATAATGTTTCTGAAATGCAAGGATATCCTATCACTATACTGGGAGTTAATGACACAACTGAAACCCAACATGGATGGTTTTATATGGGGTGTAAAGCATGTCGTCTGAAGGTCGCACCTATTGATGGTACATACACATGTTGTCAACCTTGCAATTTTGAATCGAATAATGATTTGACATTGTAAGTGTTTAAGAAATTGAATTTTGTTACATTGTTACAATCATTTAGTTTTTTAAATAGGTGTTAATTTCTTCAATTGTTTCCTAGGTACAAATACATCTGCGTGTATGAGATGTAGGGGTGTTCACAGGGCAGGGGGGAGTTAAATTTTTGAGAACCACATACAGGGCGGGTTCCTAATTTTACTATCCGAAATCTAACCGTGCGGGGCACGTACCACCGAACGAATCAAAAAGAAGCGGGTACCCACGGTTCGGTTCACGGGTACCCGTATTTTGTCGAGTACTTTGATGTACACAAAATATATACTAGAACATGAAGTTATTTTGTGACAAACTAAAACAATTAACACTATAAAATATTAGAAAATGAATAAGGGTATGGATGATTGTCGCTGATACGGGTGTACAAAAACGATCTAGATTGAATCTGATCGACAAACCAATGGTAGTGGGAGGTGAATGAATAAAATATGGTATGTGATGGATTTTTTGTTTTAAGATTAGTAATTTTTTATTATGAAGTATTAATAAATATATTTTCTTAATAAACTAAATATGTACAGGACAGGGCGGGTACCCACGGGTAGTAAATTTTAAGAACCGAACCCGACCCGTGACTTAGCGGGTACCCTTATTTTCGGGTTTTTCGGGTCACGGGTTACTCGGGTATCGCTTTTCTTGTTTTCGAGTTATAGGTTCGGTTTGGTTCTTCGGTTTTTCGGTTTTTTTGAACACCCCTAATGAGATGACACCAATACCATGAGTTACGTTGTTTTGTTCTAAAAAAATTACGTAGCGGTTGGATGATTCATCTGCACTAAATTCTTAACAAATTTGACGCAAATAGCAATAAATTTCTCAGTGAAATTACTGTTCTCTGTAGGCAGAAATTTGTATTTAGATTGTCTTTGTCTGAATATAACATCAATCATGGAAGCGACACTTTTACAGTCAACAAGGTCTTTGAATCGGACTACACATTGGAGAGTAAATACAAAGATAATGTTGAAGCTAAGGTTACACTACTACAAAAACGGTTATACTACCCGGTTGCAAAAGGATATACAACCCGGTTATGTAACCGGGTCCTATAAGGGGGCGGTAGTAATTTCACCATTATACTACCCGGTCGAACAACCGGGTTGTATTTGGCTAATGGAGCCCGGTTTTTTAATACTCCACTGGGTAGTATCTAGTTAAAGGGGATTGTATATTGCTT
This sequence comes from Carthamus tinctorius, assembly GCA_001633085.1. NCBI lineage: Eukaryota > Viridiplantae > Streptophyta > Magnoliopsida > Asterales > Asteraceae > Carthamus > Carthamus tinctorius. The sequence continues at coordinate 3,443 of LUCG01111528.1, forward strand.
AATATAACCCACTTTTTTTAAGTAACCGCGTTTTATTTGCCTAATGATGCCCGGTTTTTATTACCTCACCGGGTAGTATCTAGTTAAAGGGGTGTGTATGTGTTTAATATAACCCAGTTCTTTTTATGTAACCAGGTAGTACTTTTGCCGATATGACTAATGGAACCCGATTCTTTTTAAGTAACCGGGTAGTATTTTTGCCGATATGACTATTGGAACCCGATTCTTTTTAAGTAACCGGGTAGTATTTTTGCCGATATGACTATTGGAACCCGATTCTTTTTAAGTAATCGGGTAGTATTTGGAGGGTTATATTTGAACTTATGTAGTAGTGTAATTAGTATCTTTTCTTCACTTCAGGTGTGTTAAATTTGATAATCTTAGGGTTTTTAATCTTCTAAGCCATTTTCCTGTTTTTTTATATTCCTCATTTTCTTCGTGTTTTTTAACTTTTTCATTTGCTTAGTATAATAAAATTTTATTATTACAATTTATGGTTTGTCTAACATTACATTATAAACCTTAACATTTACCAAATGTTATGACCCTATTCCTAAGCTACAGTTGTCTTCTAAACAGTTATCCCTTTTATAAAAGAAATCTTTGTCTCCAAAGAAGCCCTAGCCGCCTGATCCAGCTGAGGCCATTGAAGATCTCCGTTTTATACCATCACCGATCTCATCTACGTCGAGCGAAGGACGCCGTCAGTCACCACTTCAGCTCGGAAGCTCACCACCAGGCACCGATCCACGATGGCGGAATTGTATTTCAGTCTCTCTTCGACCATGTCTCTGCTCTCGAGCTAGATTTAGATCTGATAAACGATGAGAAGAAGAAGGGGAAAGAGAAGGAGAAGAAGGTGAAGTCCGATCGGAAGTACACGTGGACGACGGGTATTAACAGCTCCGACAAGGATGGTTCAGATCGGAAGTAAAAATTGGTAACAGAGATCGAAGGAGGGAAGAAGAAGGAGAAGAACAAGAAGAAAGAGAAAACAACTCGGATCTCCTCATCATGTATGTCTCGGTTGATTATATGAGTAACACGAATAGTGGGTTTTGGCTTTCAATTCTTGAATCTTCCCGCCTTCGAGAATTCGAACAGTGGGTTTCGGCTTTGCCTTTGGTTTTTGCACTCGATAGTTCGATTTCGAACAATAATCGACTGATTTTCTGATGGAACGGTGGTCGCTAAAAGTGTGGAGGTGGAACCCAATTGTCAATTTATACCTCTGATTTCTAAAAGGTAAAACGCCTATGTGTGTTAAAGTAGAGAAAGTGGACCAAAACTAACTAGTTATCTAACAAATTAAAAAGACTACGAATAGAAGTAGAAGTATTTCAAAATATGAGGAAATTCCTCTAAATGTAAACATCAATTCTCAGAATTGTTATATATATATATATATATATATAGGTATATATAGAGGCAGGTTCATACAAGAACGCTAACTTTTTAAGAAAAACATGAAAAACATTTTTATGTACAAAATCATATATATTTCACATACAAAAATCCATGTACAAAATCATATATGATTCACGACACTTATCTGCAACTTAAGTTGCGAAAAATTCTTTCACGTCTAGTTAGTGGTGAATCATATATGATTTTGTACATAAGAAAAAGTTTTTCATGTTTTCTTAAAAAGTTAGCGTTCTCTTTTGAACCTCTTTCGTGCAACCTATGAAACGTTTTCATATTTAATATGAAATATATGGAAAGTCAATATTTTGGAAATATGAAATATATGGAAAGTCCATGATTATGAAAACGTTCCATAGAACTTTATAAAATTTCATAGGTTTCCATTGGTTTCACGTTAAATATAGGTTGCACAATAAGGATAGTGATAATCATTTGCAACCATATCTTATGTGAAACCCGTGCAACCTATGAAACGTTTCCATATTTAATATGAAATATATGGAAAGTCAATAATTATGGACATATGAAGTATATGGAAAGTCCATGATTATGGAATCGTTTCATAGAATTATATATAATTCTATGAAACGATTCCATAATCATGGACTTTCCATATACTTCATATGTCCATAATTATTGACTTTCCATATATTTCATATTAAATATAGAAACGTTTCATAAAATTGTGTTAGGTTCTTTTGTTAACCCAATACTTGGTATTAATTTTATTAACCAATCATCAACATTAATATTTTAAATGAATGGTTGAAATCACTTATACGTGATGTTCATCCAAAAGTGAGTACATATTATGTGATTGTTCATGCTTGCATGTTCGTCCAAATGTTTACGCATGTTAATATAAATTAATGCATGTTCAGTCCATGTCAAACCCAGTTCAGATATGTTCATACATCTTCAGTCATCGTATTAACACTGATACAAAAAGTCACATTTGTCATGGGTAAAAATTGTGGCCATAGACCTTTGGCCACAATTTTTTTCCCAATCAAAACGTAGCCTATTCTTACGTGACCATTGATACCCCTTTCGCCACGTATAAAAAGTGTCACCATATCAAATAAAAAACATAGTCGTAGTGTAAAAACCGTAGCTATAAATGTATCTAATATTTATGGTATTGGAGCATTTTTACTATAACCGTGGCAATAAGCTATTTATTGTCACACAAACTCACATCAACTGTGGTCATTAGGTAGCTTTTGGTCACATAATATAAAGAAAACCATGGCATGAAACTGTTTATGACCACACAATTTGTTTTTAAGGTGTCCAATTATCACTCTATAATCACATATGTTTGTTTTAACATGTCCATAAACTACTTATTGTCACACGATTCAAGACATATGGTCACATGTACTAACTAAAACCGTAGCGATAAACGAGTTTTTGCCACACAAATTTCATAATAACCGTTGCCAATAAATAACATTTGGTCATACTAAATTGTTAGAAATGTGGCTATTGATTGACTTTTGGTCACATGAATTAATTAAAACCGTGATCATAAACTCTTTATAGCCATGTGAATTTAACAATAAATGTGACTATTGCATGACATATGGTTACGCTGAATCGTTAAAAACTGTGACTACTAGTTACATTTTTGCTACATGAAATAATTAAAATCGCTATCATATACTATTTATAGACACACAAAATTTATATTAATTGTGGTCATTTCATGACATATGCGTACGTTGAATTGTTAAAAGCCGTGACTATTGATAGCTAGACAACTTTTATACTAACCGTTGCCTTTTAATTGACATGGTGATAATGAATTGTTAAAACTGTAACTACTGGTTACATTTAAGCTATACGAAATAACTAAAATCGTGGCTATAAATGACTTATAACCACGAGTTTAATGATGTATGGTTACATTGAATTTTAATAACCGAGGCTATATGTTTCCTTTTGGTTATACGAAATAGCTAAAACTGTGGCAATAAGCAATAGAAAGCCACACAAAATTGATATGAACCGTGACAATTCTTGATGTGTGGTTACACTAGATTTTAGCACCGTGTCCATTGGTTGCCTTTCGGTCACACAAAATAAATAAATTGTGGTCATAATTTTTTTAGTAATAGTTTGAATTGAATATCTAATGGTCATTATAAAGTTGATTATCACAATAATAATTTTTCACAACGATTTTAATAATATGTGACAAAAATAAATATATTTTTAAAATGTCCAACGTAATAATTATTCGAAAAACATCAAACAATAATATCAATAGTCATATAAATAACATATAAGAACACCAATGACAAACTTATCCCTATTAATTGTCTAATATAGTAGACCTTTGCTTATTAAAGCTAGTCCTCGTATGCTTCGTTTTTCGTAACTCGTTAACGGTTGTGTAGTTTTTCTTTCTCTTCTTAGGATTTTGTTTCTCAGCATGTTCACTAGAAGTTGGTTCCTCTACCCGGAACAAGAATAAAATAACATATTTAACAGTAACACCAAAACAACTTAGCATTAACCATTAACTACAAGACCAAAAACAAAGTAATACCCATCAATATAAAAGCTAACTATACCACATCATTAACAAAATTAACAAGAGTAGATCGTATATGAGAAAAAAAGTTAATGACTTGAATAAGATTAGATAGGCGACTAACCCTATAAGGGATGACAAGGCTTTTTGACCAAGCTACAAAACTATGAATTGCATCCCCCACTGTTTTATGCTCATATACTTGTATCGGCAAAAAAGAAGCCGACTTTACTGATTCATCAATCGAGACTCTACAACAATCATCTTCAAGTGTAACTCCATGAATTGTTTGTATCTCTGATGAATAATGAACTCTATTGCATGCAACAATGTTTCTCAAAGATGGATATGCCAGTTGGCATGTCTACAAGATTACAAGAGATACTGATATACACATCAAAGATCTTAACTATACGATAAATCTAAACAGTTTATAAAACATGTTATTAGGTCTTTAGTTTGGACAACTTGAGATGTCATATTCTTATATTCTTGTGAGTTAAGATGATATGACATGATAGCATTAGAAGGCTCCTCCCTAGATCGAGAAGATCGTTGGTTACTTGTACCAGCTAGTTGAGTAGATTGTTTGGTTGGCATAGGAAGTGAAGATGGCAAACCACTTTTCAGAGATTCCTAAGAAGTGTAATTAAACAATTTATGTAAGTTGCAATGATTTATTGCAGTAGTTTCATAAGATACTTTCAAGTAAAGTACAAATGAATACCTGCCTTTCACAATTGTTATTTGTAGTAGGAAAGGATGGTAATGCCATTCCTTGAGAAGCGAAGTAAGAATACTTTGCATCAAATTTAAGACCTTGTTCTTTCACTGTTGTAGACAATTGTTTAGATATTTCATCCTCCAATTCAATCTTCGCAGACAAATGTTTAACTTGTTCAATAGCCGATTCACTTCGTTGTCTCTCAACATCTAGTTGTTTCTCAAGTTCAGCATTGCGTTCATTTGATGAGCCTTTACATCGAGGAATGTTAAAATATTTTGTTGGAGTGACTCCCCTTCCCAACCCCCTTACACGTCTACTATGATCTTCCCCGAACACTAAAGTAAGGGCATCAGTACCTTGATCAGGCTTTACGGATCCTTTAGCAATCTCTTTTTCATGGGAAATTTGTACATAAGATTGTATTAAAAAATGAATTAAGTTTGATTTAAAATTTACAAACGTGCTTTAGTAAATCAGGTTAATAGGAAGTTTCACGCTTCTTACACTTTCATTTGCTACATTCCTAACACCATCGTCTTTGTATTCTCCATCTTTTGTTTGACGTGTCTTCATCCACATGAAAGACCTAACAGGAATGTCATCTTCATCTTTAACAAGTTCATTATTCTTGACCTAGTATTTCACCAAATACACATAAGTTAAATAAATAGATACAAAATAATTGTCATTAAACTAAACCAGAAACTATAGCATATATGCGAACGTTGGAAAAGAGACTTGAACCCAAAAGTATTATGTTTAACAACTATAACCAGAGTTACCCTAAGACCATCAACAACAGAGGAATTTAATAGAATGTAAAGGAAACAAACCATCCTTATGTCTACCCTAATATTTTTTATTTATAAAAACTTGGTTCTTAACAACAAGCGATCAAGTCAATAGAATTTCAACATAACATAAGCAATACAAGTTTAATATGCATATGTGCCTAAGCTTTTAGTCTAGGGTAATGGTGCACTTAAGGTCCACAAGGGAAACTAATGTTATAAGAGGAACTCACATACGGTAAGCAAATGGACTTACTAGCTTTTCTCTTAGTCCCGAGTATCCCAAACGCTCCAACCGATGTGGGTACTTGGCCTTGGCACGTTCTTGTTTTGCCACTTTAGACATATCCTTGCAACGTAGAAAAAAAATTTATATCAATGATTAGACTAAAGAATAAAAACAAAACAACAATAACAATATATAGCAATGTCTATAACTATGACCTTAAATTCTGGTGACAGTCTCCATTCCACAAACGTCTTCCAATGTTTTTCTTTCATGATCCCCTCGTATTGTTTAGGAACGGCTTTGAGTTTCCTAGGTTTACCTATATTCGGTTGAATATACTTCACATATAACTTCCTTCTAAAATCACAAAGATGTTCAGCCAAATGACACATCATTTGTTTTTTGTTTGAGTCACCAATTTCATAGTATAGCTACCATAATAGTATGTTAGTCACATGCACTCAATAGAAAGAACAATAAATAGAACATTAATCTTAAATATACCAATTGGTATTTACTAGAAAACTCTATTCTATATTTCCCAGTCAATCTGCCCCATTTATCAAATTCTAAAATACGCTTCTCCCTTTTAGAATCATCAAACACTTTATGCATTTTTACTAACTGTGTTAAACCCCTAACCTTTTTCTTTGTAGATGTTGTTGCATTCCCAATTTCTTCATTTTGATTCCCTCTTTCTTCTCCTTAGTCCCCTCCGTCTTCTTCCGGATCCCCTCCATCTTGATCTATATAAGATAACAAATAAAAATAATAGAAAGCATATTATTGTAGTAAATTAGGCTATTTAAATTACGACTCTTGTACAACATAGTACATAAGCATATATACATATATATACACACACACATACACACACACACACAAAGACACTAGTTGTATACCCTTGCAATGCGATGGGAGCCGTAAATGTAAATGATTTTCAGCCGAGAACATGATGTAACTCTTACATTTATTCTAGGTTTCTATAATATCACAACATCCAAATCCAATCACAAATGCAAGAAATATAATATATGGAAGTTGAACTTTAGTACTTCACAATGCAGAGGGAAAAGCAACATGATTACATCAAATGATATTATTAAATGGCAAGTAAAATAAAAGAGATTTCATGTCAAAGGAAGTAGGCAAGTCAAAGGGGGAAACAAGGAAACCATGTATTGGAAGAAATGCAATACATGGCAACGACGCCTAAGATATTGGAGGTATAACTTTATCCAACATTGTATAGACTTCATGCACGTTGAGAAGAATGTGGGTGAGAGTCTTGTTGGAACATTGCTACACATGAATGAGAAGACGAAGGATGAATTAGTTTCTCGAAATGATTTGGTGCATTTTGGGTTGAGACCAGAGTTAGCACATCAAACAAATGGAAACAAAACAATACTTCCAGCAGCATGTTATACATCAACTAAGGAGGAAAATGACATGTTTTGTGAAACATTATACCATTTAAGGGCTCCACAAGGATAGTTGTAACACCACTTTTCAGAAAAACCAAAAATAAAGTATTTTGCCATAAATTTTAAATCA
>LUCG01111565.1:0-10515 GCA_001633085.1 Carthamus tinctorius
TCAGTTGATTCGTGACAGACTGAAGACTGCTCAGAGTCGTCAGAAGAGCTACGCGGATAAGAGACGATCAGATCTCGAGTTTAATGTGGGAGACAAGGTGCTCCTGAAGGTGTCACCATGGAAAGGGTTGATACGTTTCCGTAAGCGAGGAAAGTTGGGGCCAAGGTTCATCGGGCCATTTGAGATAGTTGCTCGTGTAGGGAAGGTTGCGTAACGACTAGAGTTACCACCGGAACTCAGTCAGATATACAACACTTTCCATGTTTCGCAGCTGCGAAAGTGTTTGGCAGATGAGTCGGCTCACATACCGATTGATGACATCCAGGTAGACAAGCGACTCAACTACGTGGAGAGGCCGATAGCAATTTTGGAGAGAAAGACCAAGACTTTGAGGAACAAGGAGATCAGGATCGTGAAAGTCCNCCAGTGGGAGCATAGAAAGGGCTCGGAATGGACTTGGGAACCCGAGGACGAGATGCGGAGGAACGGCCCAGAGTTGTTCCAAGTGTAGGCGATTTCAGGGACGAAATCCTGGCAAGTGGGGGAGAGTTGTAACGCCCCGTTTCCTTTTTGTATGAGTTAACGGACTTACCGTTTAGTTAAGTTGTAAATGTGCCTAATTGTGTTATTTTCAGTAGTTTAGGGGGTCAAGATGTTATTTGTGAATCTTGAGGGTTGATCAAAGCAAGTATATAAGCTAGATGGGACTCCCTCTTTCTCCTTTTTGTCTGGCAATCGATTTTGGAGAGGGAGAGGGAGAGATCGAGGAGTTGAAGAGCGAGAGAGGCATTGGAAGCTATAAGTGTTCGATTGTTGTAGAAATTGCGTTAGTTGCATCAAAGGTAAGACTTCTATGCTTGCATTTAATCGATTGATGTTGTTTTGAGTTAGAGTTAGTGTAAGTTAGGGTTTGATTGGGAATTGGTGATCAATGGATCACCAAATCAAGTATCTTGCATGTTGTTTAGTTGTAATCGAAGTCGTTAATCGATGTCTTATGTTATGGGATGAAGTATAAACCCAATTTTGGGTTGATTTTGGTTGAATTGGTGATTTGGGATGAAAATCCCGTGGCTAGATCGCAACCCGCGCCTGGGAAGTGAACTGCGGGTAGTTGGCGGGTAGCCACCCACGGCCAACCCGCCGATCCCACTGGATGGATTTTCGTCATTTTCGAATTGGGTTCGTTTAGGGTTCATTTGCTTATAGACCCCTAAGGGTTAGTGAAACATGATGTTTCATGAAGTTTGGTGGAAATTGGTCCAGGGTAGACGTGTCATTTCGCGATAGTGGGTCGGGAATTGAATTAGGGACCCATTTTGGGCTTTGCTTAATGTATGTGTGTATGTGTTGTGTTTAAGTGGTACTCGGTGACTTGTTACGTGTTAGTGAGCTGTGTTTGATCATTTATCAGGTGAGTACCTACCTATCACCTTATTGTGATGTATGTGTGATTATAGTGCATGTGTGGTTATGTGTATGTGTTCCTACGGGGACAAGGCAGATAGTACCTATGGTGGTAGAAATACCCCTAGGGAAGATTGAAAGGCAGAGGCCTGGTACCAGTGTCAGAAAATCCTTCCTTGATAGTATAGAGCCGTAAGGAAGGTGGCAGTTATAACATGTATGTGATTACTAGGTATCTGTAGTTATGTGTGCATGATGTTAAGATATTTAGATGTGTGCTCACTAAGCTTATCGCTTACCCCGTTGTTGTTTTATCCTTTAGTGACAGGTACGTCCCGAAAGGGCAAAAAAAAGGCGTCCGTATGAAGCTCCGGAGGCAACAGTTCAGTTAGGGGGTGGTTTAGAAAGCTTGTTTTTTTGGTGTCAAACTATTTTCTTTCGTCATGGCCTTTAGCTTGAAAACCCTTGTGGTGGTTTCGTTGAACAATGTTAATTAATTTTTTTTTCTCCAAGTACTTGAATTGTGTTATGACTTTTAAATGATTTTAATTAAATGGTTTATGGACAAGCTTCCGCATTATAGTAGTTTGTTAGTTTGTATGGTACTTTTCAGTCAAGTTAATGTTTTTAGAAAATGGGTGTTACAATAATTGATTATGATACTTTTGATATTCCCTTTTAATGATATTTCAAATTTGGAACAAATGAGATTTCATCGGTTAGGCTTCCGTTTTACCGGGGTTACTTGAGTTAAATTTAGGTTTTTCCATTTACTTATCTTTTAAAAATTGATTTTTGAAAACAAGGTGTTACAAAACGTAACCTAAATCGGTGCTAGAAATAAGAAATATCGAGAGCTGTAAGTTTCCAACTCGGGAAGTCAGATCCCGAGTTTCCCCAACTAAGGAAGCTTGTTTTGTCGACCCGAGTTTCCTGACTCGGAAAGGAATTTCTGAAGATTTCCAACCCGTCGTTTCTGACTCAGAAAGTGGGGTTTCCCGACCCAAGGATCCCGACTCGGGAAGTAGAGGATCCCGAGTCCATTTGTCCGGCTCGGGAAATGGGTTTCCCCAACCCAAGGATCCCGACTCCGGAAGTGGGGTTCCCGATCCCGAGGTTACGACTCGGGAAAGAGGGTTCCCGACCCGAGGGGTTCATTTTTTTAAAGAAGTGAGGAATCCACGTGCCAAGTATGCCTAGGGGGAAACACTATTCACGAGATTCTTCCAAGCCGAATTCGAATGGATCCCGACTGGATCTTGACTGGGTTCATGGAAAAAGGCTTTAGATTGAGAAATGGTTAATTAAAGGTACTGACCGTACGAGGCCCGTTAGGATTTTATGTCAATTAGAGGGACCCTGGTAAAAGTTAGATTTTTAGGAATTAACCAATTTCTAAGTTTGAACTACTGATATTGTAGATCGGTTGCTAATCCGATAGGCGTGTGGTGATTGTGAGTTTGGGCTAGGCTCAGGTGAGTTCCCTTGCCAAACCTCTTTGATAAATTGGAAATGTTTTGTTAAACTGTTGTGAACTGTTTACAGTATTTGATAAACTGCTTCTTTTACTAAATATTATAAGTATCCTTATATTGTACTGTTTATGTGATGAAGGGTGGGTGTGTCGCAAAGTGAACTTAGGGTGCCAAGGTTCGGTGCACGTCACTGGGAGTGTGAATGTAACCTGGGGCACATCTCTAACGTGTGACCCTGAAGGGCATTAGCCTGGGGCATGAATTTGTTTCGTGTGACCCTGAAGGGCTCTTGGGGCACTGATATAGCCAAAATTATATATGTTTTGTGAACGCTACATCTATGGTTTTTCCACCATTTTAGACCCGTTTTGGTACATTTGACCTCCGAAAGGCATTGTTTCTTGATTTTGTAGGTTTGGAAGGCACTTGGAACGAAAAGTACAAAAAAGGGCCCAAGAACATGAAAGATGGATTTTTATGGAACAGAGACTTCTCACAATCGCAAGATGCATATCCGGCGTCGCGATATGCTCAACACTTGAAGAAGATTTTATGCTTTTGAAGACTTGGCGTCGCGAAATTAGTTTTGGCACCGCTAAATGTGTCGACTCTTTGAGGAAGCTTCTAGAATCAACGAGAAACCCTAATTTTATGAAGTGGATCAGGGCCTCGCGTCGTAAGCCCAACTTCGCGATCGCGAGGTGCGTCGAAGGCCTCTTTAAATACAACCTTTCAACCTAGGGTTTGATATCAGATACTTTTGATACACCTGAATAGAGGAGATCAGAATTCGAAGCCGGAGAAGGAGGAGTGTATAAACTAACAATTGAAGAAGGTGCCTAATCTCAGTGGAGCGTCACCGGTCTATACCCGGAGTCGAGTTATTGGTGTACTATCTTCAGTTGCTGCACGGTGTGCCTAATGTGTTCACATCATTATCTTACTTTGTTTACTATAATGTTTAGTGGCTTGTTTTCTTATAGTGATTACTATGGTTTGATGAACTTGGATGATGATTTTACTTGGTTATTTTATTTAAGTGATTTATGACTTTTGAATGTTTATAGTTTGACTCCTGTTTATGGTTTTAACTGTTGCTACTTGAATTCATTGGTTGGGTTTATTTATTATATGACTATTAGTGAATAGACTCCTATCGGTTAATCAACCTCCCTTACCTTTCACTTTGGAGACCTGGTAAGCAATCTCTTTGGATTAAGTAGATTGGATATTACGGTCCAACGACTTGGACATAAATAAGGATAACCAGTTATAAAGGTGTTCCATCTTTATGCTGTGGCTTAGAAGGTTTTCTAGTTGATAGTCACTTGATATTCTTAGGGTTTTTCGGCTTAAATTCCTACAATTGTCATTTATCAAATGCATTCATTGTTAAAGTCAGATTATCTGAAAAGGGATTCTTAATCAACCATAGTAAGTACTGTCTTCTTTTATAAAGTTATCATCTTTAATTAGTTTAGTTATTTACTGCTTTTCAATCATTAGTTCTTAATTAACAAAACCCCCAAAAGCCAGTTTAATTAGATTAATTAGTAGAACTGTTAGACTAAAGAATAAGTAGATTCACTGTTTTCAGTGGTAAGAACGATACCTGGACTTATCTATGTTATACTATTATTGATCATGTACGCTTTCCTGTGTTGTGGTAGTTTAGTTAGGGTAAATAAAAGGGTAAACCTTGGTTAGTAATTTATATATATTTTTACCACATCAAAATTTTTGGCGCCGTTGCCAGGGAACGGTGGCTTATCTGTTTTTGGTTTATAGTTTAATTAATTAATCGATCATTGTGAGGGACTTTGTTCTCTTACAAGTTTTTGTTTATTTATTATTCATTGTTTCAAGCAAGTTGGTTTTTACAGTTTTTGTGTTTTCGTGGAACTTTCAGGAGTTTCCTAAACCTATTGCAAAACCCGACTTCACAGCAGACATGGAGATTAAAGGTCAATTTCTCAACATGGTCCGTGAGTTGACATTTGATGGAAGGATGGAAAGTGAACCAAACCAGCATGTTGAAAGTTTCCTAGACATCTGTGATCTATTCAAAACTGATGCTGCTACCAATGACGCCATTCGGCTAAGGCTTTTTCGGTTTACCCTTATCGGGGAAGCCAAGGCATGGTTGAAATCATTGGAACCAAACTCAATCACTACTTGGAACCAAATGAGGAATCAATTTGTGTCTCGTTTCTTTCCACCAGCAAAGGCAGACAAGCTCAAAGCCAACATAAGGGATTTGCAACTGAGAGAAGAAGAAACAATAACTGAAGCTTGGGAGAGGTTCAAAAGGATGATGTATTCATGCCCGATTCATGGGCACAGTAAGAGCGAGCAAGTTCAGACATTCTATCGAGGGTTGAATTACCCATCTAGATGCACTTTGGATTCATCAAGTGGGGGAGTCTTCATGTATAAGACTCCCACTCAAGGCTATCAAATGCTCGAGGATATGCCGATCCATAACATGAAGTAGGCACCAGATAAGAGAACTTTTCCTAGGAAGTACGCGGGCAACATATCGTCTGGTTATGACTCAAATGAGGAAGTAGCCTCATTAAAGAACAATCATGTAATGCTTGAAAAGAAAATGAATGAACTGATTAAGTCCATTCATATGCAGGTAGGTTGTGAAGAATGCAAAGGACCGCACCTCACAAATTGCGGAACTTATCAAGGAGGGTGGAACAACAGGAATTATGCTCAAAGGCAAAATCCTCCGGGTTTTTACCAACACAACCAGCCCGCTCCACCAAAGCTAAACCACGAGTTCAAACTGAAATCCTCTTTGGAGGATGCATTGGAGAAATTCATGGCATCACAAATAAAAGTTAATTAAGAGGTAAGTCATTCACTCAGAAACCAGCAAAGTATGATACAAATTCTTGAATTGCAGGTTGGGAGAATCGCACAGACACTAAGTGGTAGATCCAAAAGAGAACTTCCACCTCAACCTCTAATTAATCCCAAGGGAGAATCGTCAAAAAGCATGATGATGGCAGAAAAGAAGGAAGTGTTGATACCTAAGATCCCAAAGAAGTGGACCAACATTTACGATGATGCTTACGAGTCATCAGATTATCTGTCTGATGAGATTCCGGATGAACTACCGGAAGAGTTCACAATCAAGATGCAAGATATGGTGATCGAGGCGTTGAGGAACCATTTTAAGTCTGAACCAGTGAAGATTGAGATTGAGCCAAAAGAGGAGGATTATGCAGAAATAGTCATCCCTCCCACAGGAAAGAAAGATAAAAAGCTCAAAAAGAAAAATGAAGACAACTCCAATTGCACATATGTTCTACCTTACAAGGATGACCCAGGGAGTTTCAACATTCCTTTTGCAATTTTTGGTTACTCTGATACAGCTTTAGTTGATTCAGGAGCTGCACTAAATTTAATGCCTTTATCTTATTGCAGAAAAACAGGCATAACCAGCTTAAAGCCAACAGAACAAAAGATACGAGGAGTAAATGGAAAATCGACTAGGCCCCTAGGGATAGCGGTTGATGAACTAGTTAGGATAGGGAACTTCATATACCCTACCGACTTTCTGGTACCCAAAGACGCGGAGGTCCCCATTATCTTTGGTAGACCATCCTTGTACACATCCCAATCAGTGATAGATAGGACTCAGACACTTAGTCTTCGGCACGAAGATACAAGATTGACTTTTGCTCCAAACAGATCTCATGTAAGACCCGTTTTCGATTCATTCTTTCTGAGGACCGAAGAGAAAGGCGAAAGTTCTAAGACGAGCATATTGGGAGAACCATCCAAAGGGCACAGGAAGAAGAAGAAGTCTATGGGGGTGTCATCCAGATGCTCCAAGAAGTGATCAACAGCTGAGAGTCAAGCTCTAGACTCGAACAAAAATGAACCGCTTCTCGGGAGGCAACCCGTGCTTTTTAGTTTGATCTTTTGTTAGTTTTTAAGTATGTTTTTACTTTTTATAGATCAGGACACTATTGAGAATGAAGGAGGAACAAAAACGAAGATTTTTGGATGATGAAGCAAAATCAAGTTTGGACGAACAAAAACATTCTCGCGTTCGCGAGATTATGCTCTCGCGACGTGAGATCTTCTTCGAAGGTGTCAAGTTTGTTTTGTTTTAATTTTTTCGCGACAAGAGAGGTATTTTGCGAACGCCAAAACATCGATTAGGGTTTTTGGGTTTTTGAAAATTGGGTCTCGCGATGCGAAACTTAGGCCTTACGACACGAAACGGCCGACGAAGGTTTTAAAAGCTCTAATTCGGCCATTGTCTCTTCACCACTCTCCCCATAATTGTTGGTGAAGCGAAATCCGACCTCAAACCTCTCGCACTCAACCTTCATAAGTCCAATCTTTCTTCAATTTCATCATCTCCTCCATGGCACCTAAGGTATGTTCATCTCTTTCTTCACCTCTTTAAGCTTAGGTATGAATGTTCATCCCTTTTCTCTCCATTGTTATGTTTTGCTTCACCACTTTGATTGCTATGAACTTATATGCTTAGACTGATAATGGAATTGGTAGGTTCATGTAATTACACTCTAATCAAGCTTTATTCATGGATTTGATTTTTGATGGTTAGATTAGCTTGCTGATTGGTGGTGTTGGTTGAATGGAGAATGGGAACCCATTTTTTATGCTTGATTTGTGGTTGTGTTTAGCTTATTAAAATCTCAAGTGTGGGTATTTTTACAAATTCCCCATCTTTTTCCACACATGAGCACATACATGTTTGGTTTACAAAGAGAGATCTTCAATTTGAATTCTTGGATTATTGCCTAGATATGCAAAGTTTAAGTGTGGGGATTTTAGCAAATCCCCATTCATTATTCACATGTGCATAAATGCAGAATTCATAAGCTGATAAAGTGGTTGGAATGTGATTTTGAACACATAATTGATTGGAATTATTTTTTTTTATGTTTTGTAGAGAGCACGAACTTCCGGAACCGCCCCATACAACCTCCGTGCACCCAACGGCAGTCACTCGTTTATTTACTTTGGGAGGGTGACAATTCTTCTAGAGACCGAAGGGATGAGATTCGGGCAACAATAGAAGCACTCTCTGCCAAACCGATCGTTGTGCCTAGATGAGTCGACTGGCAGTTTTAGATACCTTGGAGTCACCAACCAAATTCGCGACTATTTAACTAAACAAGCTATTGGCGAGGACGAGTAGGTATTCTTTGTCTGCAATGCATGGGAATGGGTGATTTGATATCGATGAAGCCATCTACAGGGAGCTTTTTTTGGAGTTCGTTGCCACCTTTATCTTTGAAAAGATAAAAGCAAAGAATGATTGCCGCCAGGATTGTATGTAGTTTCGATTGGGAGGTGTTTGGCGTACCATTTCATTAGCCGACTTTGCTCAAGCCTTGGATTTATACACGGCTGCGGAAATGAGAAGCCTGAGGTTCAAGGATTACTTGGCTTCTTGTGAAACAGTGTATGAATCTTCCTTCCAACCCGCCGGCATTTGGGCAATTATTGGTCACTAGTTATAAACTTATCTCAGCTGTGGAGGGTTGTTCCACTAGCATAACCTTTTAGATTTTGACTTATGTTGGTTTATTATTGATATAGCCAAAATTATACATATTTCTAAGATGCTAGTTACCCACTTTTATATGTGTTTTAGGCCTAATTCGGACATGAATGTTACTAAAGGGTGTATTTTGCAGTT
Organism: Carthamus tinctorius; assembly: GCA_001633085.1. Taxonomy (NCBI): domain Eukaryota; kingdom Viridiplantae; phylum Streptophyta; class Magnoliopsida; order Asterales; family Asteraceae; genus Carthamus; species Carthamus tinctorius. The sequence goes on from LUCG01111565.1 coordinate 8,578, forward strand.
TCAGGTAATTTTGGGGGTGAAATACAAAAAGTATCAAAAAGAGGGTGAAAAACGTCAAAAAGGAGACTTTTTGGGAAGACAATGAAATATTCGAATTACTTAGCCTCCAAAAATGTCAGCTTGCTCTCCAAGTCATTCAGCTTAGCCCCAAAGAAAAGATCTGATTAGATAAGGAAGGAAATAAGTTAAAAATTCGTAAGCTACCTTATCTGCAAGCTTCGAGTTGCGAGCCAGAGCTTTCGCACCGCGAAGTCACCGACTATAGATTTATTATAAATACAGTCCTTGCTTCTTTTATTCAGTACATTGTATTCTTTTATTCAGTAGATAGATAATTAGGCCAGACTCCATGGGAGCCACTTAGGGCTTCTACCCAAGGAGAAGAAGGCTTGAGAAGACACCATACGAGGAGATGATTCGAGAGGATTCTACATCAAATCTGCTGGTGTATGGTTTGGTTTGTCTTAGATCTATGGCTAGTATGTCTATGTACTAGTTTCTCATGTCTTATACTTCGGATTGATAACTTTATGTTTGGTTTGATTTATATTCATGATGATTGTTTATTCTTAATTGTTTTAGTCTATTTATACTCTTATCTTTCGCTACTTGAATCGTTGGTTGAATTTGTTTATTATCTGACAATTAATAGACTTACTCCTATCGGTCAAACAACCTCTCTTATCTTTCACTTTGGTGACCTAGTAAGCAATCTCTTCGGATTAAGTAAATTGGAGAGTAGGGTCTGATAATCGGGTCATGAATGACTAAATAACCTGGATGAATTCGGTTGAATGAGTCTTAGGAAATTATGACATCATTGTGTTAAAGGATTGATTCAAACCATTATAAAGTTATTCTTAATTTATTCATTGTAAATACAAGTATCTCTGAGTTGTGTTATTTATCAGTCTATTCTCTTCTTGTTAGTCTTATTGTTTATTAAGAACGATACCTGGACTTATCTATGCTATACTATTATTGATCATGTATGGTTTCCTGTGTTGTGGTGGTTTAGTTAGGTAATTTAAAAAGAGTAAAAGTTGGTGATATATATATATATATACATACATANAGTTTTTGGCGTCGTTGCCAGAGAACGGTTGCTTAGTTCAATATTAAGGCTTAGTTGATTAATCGGTCCTTAATTGGGAATTTATTCTCAGTTAAGTTAGTTGCTTTCTAGTGTAGTTTATTTTATTTGTTTTTATATTTTTTTGTGCTACTCCAGGTATTTGTTTTGTTTCTTTTGCAGATATGAGTTATCAAGGAGCATTCATTGATAGCAACTCTAGACTGATGAAGCTATTAAGGTATTATTAGAAAGCAGCGGATGGTGTTTTTGAGCCCTTTAAGGATGATGACGGACCTAATCAGTCAACTACCAAGGAGAGCCCAAAGACCCGACAATTGGAATCATGCAATCATGATCTGCCCATCTTTTCTCAATCAGATCCAAAAAGAGAGGAGCCAAAATCAAGTATGAAGGATCTACTAATGGAGATGGATGCAATTATAAAAACTGTTCAAGAGTTGAGGAAGGAATCACAGGTGATGCAAGAATCAAAGTCCCTTAAAAGAAAAAATGGAGGAATTGGAAGGGCTGACTCGGTTTACCAATTAGCCTCATAAGACACCGAAGTAAGTCCTCCATCCTTTGAGTCTGATAACGATTCTAATGAAGAGTTTTTATGTTGGCAGGGAGAAACACACGAAGAGATTGAGGATACGCCCCGACCAACGAATCAACAATCAAGGAACTAGTTCAACAATTGGTTAAGGAAGCTGAAAGCCAACTGAAATCATTTTGACAAAGCCGAACAATCAAATTCCTAATGAAATAAAGGTAAGTGTTGTATCCGATAAACCCAACGAGACTAGGGTTGGCAATGGACAAGGGTACACCCGTTACCCATTATGTTTCGACCCGGCCCGTTG